>JBBPDB010000108.1:3891872-3912756 GCA_037974465.1 Brachypetersius altus
CAGGGACCCAGTGGTGATGTGCTGAAGGTAGGATTCGAACCCATGACCTCTTGGTCTGGAGGCAAGTATCCTACCCACAACCCCACCATCACCCTAGATAGACTACATTGGGTTCCAACGCTTGATTAAATTTATTTGTAAACCTGTAGAAATAAACTTCTCTCTGAAGCTCACGCAAGTTCATCAAGTCTGTATTTCCACATTTTATGAATGTTTATGTATTGTTCTGTAGAATCATGTTAACAAAGAATTAACTTAACAGAAATAGTCAGCGCTACTGAAACAACTCAAGTGCTCCTGCACTACAGCAAAAACACATACACACACACACACACACACACACACACATATACGCGCGCGCACACACACATGTAATGTACAATGTAAGACAGGCTGATGTGACAGAGCATATCAATAAAAAAAATAAATAAGGGAAACAGTGTTTTTCCCCTTCACTTTCACGAGAGGCAATCTTTAGATCTAGAGTTCCAATCTGTCATGCTGCCTCCCAAAGTACATGTTCATTTATGGCTGTTATTATTGTGTCATGTTGCCTGAATTGATAACACGACACAACTTGTCTACAGAAATGTCTTGCTGCCAGAGCGATCGTGAGGTCAACAGCGTTAACTACGGCAAAATGAAGCACATGGGAGAGATGTCAGTTTGTCATTTCAGATGCGTGCTATTTCATTAAACTAAAAAAGCATCGGCAATTATAGTAATAATAATAACCCAGTAAAAATGCTCTACTAACAATTAACACCTCTAATTCTGCAACTCATCTGAATCTCAGGCACAGCTGTGCAGAAAAGCTTCATTTTCGGGATGTCTTTGGATGTATTTATGTGTCTATGAAAAAAAGTACAGGGCTTGTGTGTTCCAGCTGGCTGGTAAGTTTGAAGGCACAGTTAATTTTCTGTCTTTTGGATGGGGTTGAGGTCAGGGTTCTGTGCTGCCCAGTCAAGTTCTTCCACACCAAACTCATCCAACTATGTTTTTATAGATCATGCTTTGTGAACTGGGGCACAGTCATGTTGGGAAAAAAGGCCACAAAAGCCTTAAGATTGCTCTTCACTGGAAGTCAGGGGCCTAAGCGCATCATGGGGTAATCCTAGCTAGTGGGTGGTATAGGACAGTACTAAATTGAGGAGAAAATTGGGAGGGAAAAATTCCACCCCAAAAAATGTGCTTCATGTGGTAACGCCAGTAAATACTTGTGTGCTTGTAACTGGGGTGTCCCATTAAGTGAGAATGTTCAGCAAAAGAGGGAAACTACTTACATTTACGTTTACAGCATTTAGCAGATGCTCTTATCCAGAGCGATGTACTCAAGTCTACACATATATACATACATACATTCATACAAACATACATACATACATACATACATACATACACACCAGGACAAAAATGCTGAAAACAAGCCCTGGTTTACAGATTTTCTCCCCAGAGCTTTCGAGTGGGATCATGTGTCACAGATAAATTGAGTGACCCACGCCCACAAGGCAGAACCGGTACATGTTTCTGACGGTTACTGAACCCATCGTTACATTTGAGTAAATTATGTCACTCAAAGTGCAATTCAGCATTAAATACTTATTCTCCCCACTTTACCTGACATCCCACTTTTGTTGTGTTCCCACTCCCTTTATGGCTAGAATACCAACGAGAAACACAGTCTTTACTCAGTCTATTAATGTAAATCTAAACATATGTGGTCAACGTGGTGTTACAATTGTCCCATGAAAGAGTTTTAGGCCTTAAAGCCTGGCATAACACATTGAAATTGGAACACATCTGTATTGTTTTGTATAGGCTGGTATTCTGAATAGTTGTATGTAATGGATTTGAACAATGCATGGTGGGTATTGTAGAGAGAGTACACTGATGGATGAAAATGCATTCTGTCAAGGAGGCTGAGGATGCACTGTTGCACTACAGAATATGACATAACATAACAAAAAACATTTGAAAAACATTTTTTTGGAAATCCCAAGTGAGTTTATATAAGCATGTTTCACTGATCCGTGTCCAAAGCTTACAAGAGGCCTAATAGCAGTTCAGAAGTTCTGAAACTGTACCTTTCTCGACAAAATGCAGTTTCATAGAAACAGCCTAGTGTGTGTGTGTCTGTGTGTGTTTGAGAGAGAGAGAGAGAGAGAGAGAGAGAGAGAGAGTGTAAGGACAGTCATCATTATCATGGCTCGTTAGCTTATGGTGTTAATCATGGATTTTCCGTGGTGCTTCTCCCTGAATGGACGGGGAAAACCTCTATCCCGATGTGTACGTCTGTAAGTGGGGGTGCTTAGCTGCTTCTCTGTGGGGACTGTCTTTCCCCATGTTTGAGGCAGCCTCCATTACTTCAGCCTTAATTACACTGAGGCCGGCTGGGCGGATACCACTGCCAGCGCGTCCCCCAAGGAGTGCATTCTCAGGCAACCCTCTCAGCACACATACACACACACTGATGCGCACACACACACACACACATACGGACACAAATTCTGTGTTCACATTACATTGCATATTATTGTCACTCTAATGGTCCTTGTCAAACACTGTAGTCACAAAACTATTACTCCTATTTGGTGCGTTCCGGACATCTTTGGCAACTAGTACATTTCCTACATGAACAACACATCTGCTTGAATGGACCAAACTCATTCTGTATTTCAGCTATATCAAGTTTCTTCCTCAAAAATATTTTTACAGGTGCCAAATCATGCAAATCCAGTTAAAGGATACTAAGAAACTGCTAATTCTGAGCTAAAATCAAAAGAACATTGGTGCTTTTAAGTGTATATAGAAATTAAATGTATGTCCTTGAACATCATAACATCACATATGTCCACGTGTTTACACTGGATGTTGATGACAGTGACATGTATGCGCACTGTAGAAGAAAAAAAGAATAGAAAGATGAATTCTGATTGTTCTTATCAAGGTCACATGGTCCTGAAAGAATCATCATTTGTGTCACTTTAATGTGAATGTACCTTTGGGGACTGGAGGGTCATATTGTACTTTTTGTGGATTGAGGAGCTTTTCTAACATTGTTCTTTTATGCAGGAAATCAGAGTAGGTTATACAGTTGTAATGGAGGAAGTACATATCTTCAGTACTTTAATGTATCTTTAACACATTCTAACTATACTATCTTGGAGCAACTTAAAAATGTATTTAAATTGTAATCATGTGATAAAATAAGTAAACAATATGATAAGAAATCTATCTTAAATGTATTAAGTTTAGTTTTAGAAATGTGTTGTTTTATTATACTTGGAATATGTAATTAGTTCACTACGTTCTTTAGAGTAAACTGCTACTTATACATACACTAACATTATTGCACCTCACTCTATCAAGCCATTTGGCGATTTTAATAGTGGATTCAGGGACAAAACCTTCCAACCCCCAACTGAGAAACAAATTAGATTTGGGGATACTGTAGTAGACCTAATTTCTCAAACACCAAAAGCATGGGGCAGGCTAGAGTAAATCCTCTGTGGAGCAGTGATATTTGAAGTCGGCTGAAGCTGTTTTTCAGAGCAGCCCTTGATTGCAGTACCTTTGGAGGAGCATTGCGGTGATCCATGGGAACTGGAAAGGCCCGCCAAGGCAGGACAGGCAGGCGCTCGCTAGCGGTGACCGACTTTAATCAGCTAATTACAATGATGTATGTAGTCTGCTATTCCTCGGCTAAAAAAGTACAGTATATTTAACATGTGTAAAGTGCTCCCCATGCACCACCTCTGTCTTCTTGATTAATGTAAATTTAATTAGGCACAATGCCAATTAAGCATTAAATAATGACTAGGTGTGCAAAGATAATAGCACACCTTGGGTGAAATGATACTTTCACTAAGCCTCTGTTTTCTTACCGTGCACTGAAGCCGCAACGGTTGACAAAACAATAAACAACACAAGCTGTATATTCAGAGTACCCCGGCCGTTCGTTCAGGACAACATATTGTGCAGTGCCACTGATAGCACATGTGCATGGTTCAGCTTGTGAAAGGCAAACCATTCAATGGCGTT
Source organism: Brachypetersius altus (assembly GCA_037974465.1). Lineage (NCBI taxonomy): Eukaryota > Metazoa > Chordata > Actinopteri > Characiformes > Alestidae > Brachypetersius > Brachypetersius altus. The sequence continues at coordinate 3,895,914 of JBBPDB010000108.1, forward strand.
TCATTAATAATATTTTTTATCACAATTATACCACTTTGTTAGGAACATTTACAAAAAATACAAAATATGAAGGTCCAGCTAAGAATCTTTGGGCTTTTTCACAAACCTTTTGAAGACAATGGGGAATTTTTAACAAAGAGGGTGTTTTGTGGTCTAGTGGTGGGCAATGAGAAAAAACACAATATTTAAAGAACGGACAAAAATGTGCCATATTTAAAAAAAGTGCCACAGACTATAATGATGAATTAATTTTATTCAGTTTTTCCTCACAAAAACAGATTAACATGACTCAGTTTGTAAAAATGCAGTTAGTGTTTTTCAGGTACTTGCAGTGTTATGGTATGCTCAAAAGTGTAATTTTTCATAAATACAGCCATACAGTTCATAGCCATACTGTTTTATTTGATCTCAATTTTGTAGACAGCAATTTTTTGAGGAACCATTCATGTAATGATTTATGGAAGTTCTTCTACTGTAAAGCACTGTTTCTGGCAGTCTTACACAAGAGTGTGAGGGGTCTGAAAATGAGGCAACATTATTTCAAAGAAACATTAGCGAAGGTCACCTTAACCTCAGACCAAAACCTGACCCTCCTAAGCATAAATCTGTTTTTCCACACGTATTTAATTCAAAATTTAAACATCTAGGCATAATCTATAGGAGGCTATTTAAATAAAGTTGGATCCCTGTGTTTTATATTTAGAGCTGACCTTTGATTTCCATTGCTGTAATTTCTCCTAAAGAGTCGCATTTGGTGAATTTTTGGCTCAGAGCTCTAAAGATCGGTCCTGTCTGATCAGCCCATCAATCGCTGCCATGTAACGTTTAGGCATCAACAACTATGTGTCAAATGTCCCTACTTACCATCCCCTGATATGGGAATAAAAAGTGTTTAGTCGTTGATTAATGATGCCTGCACGGAAGTTGCCTGTATGTGGGCACCAGTGACAAATAAATCTATCAATCTCTGTTCAGTCTGTATGGTCCCCCACCATTACCATGAACTGCAACCTAAGCAGTATCAGACATAAGAGACAGGAGAGACAGCAGTCTGTTAGCAGCTGGGGTGTTTTTTTGTATAAATAACAGATGCTTGACAAGGTCTGAAATTTTTTGTCGTGTTTTTGCCTTTAAAAGACTACAGGTTTTATAATATATAAAGTCTAGCATGGGTTTTGTCCCAGTAGCCTTTAAACACTTCAAAAGAAAAGGACCTTGAATAGTATTAAAGCATCAGGAACCTTTGAAATACTTTAATATGTTTAATTTGAAGAATGCATTCTGAATAAGGAGATGGTGGGAGAGGGCAAGCCAGGGGTAGACAGGATCACCAGTGAATGTTGTTGCCAGAATTATAGAAACCTGTAACTGTCAATATTATAATATGCACAGTGTCATTACAGTTCACAAGCCTGATTCAGTAACAAAAAACTGTCAGTTTGGGACTTTTTGTAACTAGTCCATTTTTATGCACTGTACTAATCAAACAAGAGAATGATGTGAAGGGATTCTCATTTTTTTATAATATAGTCAGTCAAACCAAAAATCTCTGCCATGCTGAACAACCTCTTTAAACAAACAGCCTTGCAGGTTTCTTATTTGGATCATTGAAGATCATTGCTCTATCACAATACTCATACCTGCAGCTGTTTTTTTTTAATATTACACTTTTTAAATGAGTTAATGTCCAGATATGAACTTGAGGTGGCAGCTGATGATATGGCTAATAGAATTCAATTCAATTCGATCCAATTTTATTTATATTGCGCTTTTAACAACCAAGTTCTCACAAAGCAGCTTTCCAGGCCCAAGCCCCAGTGAGTGAGCCAAAAGTGACAGAATCGAGGAAAAACTCCCTTGGCTGGAGGAAATCTCGGGAGGAACCGAGACTCAAAAAGGGAACTCATCCTCCTCAGGCCAACCTGGAGAGACATAGAAAAGAGAGTCATTATGGTGTAGAATAACAAGAGAATGCCTTCATGAATAAGAGTAGTGACAGAGTTGGAACCATTATAGCCAAGTTTCCATCTAGTTTTTTGCGACAAACAGAATATTCGTAAAAAAAATGTGCGAAATTTGCTGTCCCCAGCCTGTTTCCATCCAACTGGCTTTTTATCGATAAAATGGTGAGTGTGATGACGTCACCCTCCCCAAAACGAACTGTCGCATACGTTTTGGTGTATCGCAAAAAAATCTGCCCTTGAGCCGTTTCCATACATTATTTTGTGTTTGTCGCAAATTTTCTACGTGACATCCCCCTCCGCTAAACAAAGAAAAAAACGATGGAGAGATTATTCAGGCAGTTTTTTTTTAATTTGCCAGCTTACTGTTATTTCAGTTTCACAAATAATAGGAATTGTACAAAATAGACGACAGCAGAATGAAGCTTGTCTGAAAGCCCTAGAGCTCAAAGAAAGTACTCCAGTGAGACGAAACCCATGGGTTTGGGAGAAACCACGGAATAAGACCTTCTGGGAGGAGGTGGAGGAGAGACACTTCACAGAAAATCTCTGGCTGCAGCAGTTTAGAGCGACACGGCCGACGTTTGAGATGCTGTGGATTCATCAGTCCTGATGTTGCGCCCATCGCCAGTTCCAACCCAAAAGCAGATTATATCATGTAACATTTATTTGCATGAAATAAAGTGTTTCCATTATTTTTTGCAAAATCTGAAGTATCGATACAGAATTTATGCGCTAAAGTTAAACGGGAAAATATGTCGACATTTATCGATAATTTGCATTTCCATCAGCTATATCGGTAAAAAAAATTGAAGCGCTAAATCTTTTTTCTCAAAAACTCCTTGGATGGAAACCTGGCTAATGTCATGAACAGACACTTGCATGAACTAGCAATTATACTTCTGATCAAGAAACTGCCAGGAGTCCCAGCAACGTAAGCATAGTCATGTTTATTAAAATGAACGTTTTTACATTTTGTACATTCCACCTACACAGGCATTGATTTACAAAGCAACAAACGTATAAATACAGTATGTACACGTGAGTATATATGCCTTTAGAAAATACTTGAGAGGATAGAAAGATGAATTCCATCTGCTGTAGTTGGATGTCTTTAGGTAGTCGGGGGACAAGGCAGGTGGAGATTTTGTTACATGTATGACTGGGAAGAGCGCTGCATGGGAAGTCCAGAAGAAACATTCGGGGCCTAATTTGTCCAAAAAAAAAACAAAAAAAAAAAATTGCAAACAACTATCACAACAAGAGAGTGGACATTTAATTCAACACTTAAATCCACTGCTTATGACAAACCAAGCCCTGGGTTTCACATACAAACAAAAATCCTGACAGTGCACAGAAGCTGGACTACAAAAGGCATTAGGAGGTTTGATTTTAATCGTCTTTTTGTTGCTGCGCACATACACCATTATTGTATTTTTTTTTTTTTAATGCATGACAGTTTTTTCTTTCAGTTTCATACAATAAAATCTGCAGATGCTTACATCTAATAAAAAATGGTCAACCGTTTAGAAGCATGTCGCTCCGTCCCTGTAAGAGCAGGTTGGGGTTGCTTTAGTATTGAAATGGTAGGCAGTGTTTTTTACTGTGCTTGAACTTTCCCCAGACGGCTCCATGCTTTCTGTAAGCTACACACACGCATACACACACACACGCAATAATTAAGAAATATTTAAAAAAAAAAAAAACAATTCAAGTATCAGGTGGCACGTTATCTTGCAAGACCTTTGCTACTCCCAAAAAAAAAAAAAATTTAAAAAATCAATGCTTCAGTAAGAAAAATATTCTTCATTGTTCTGCTTGATCAATATTAGACACAACTTAGCATTCATAAGACATGAGAGACCACATGCATGAGGTGGGAAACGAAGGGGTCAATGGCAGGCAACAGAAGCCTCTTCAGTACAGCCACTGGTCACCGGGCTGTCATCACTCTTCCAAATACAGAGCAGATATGTCTTTAGTTGTGCTATATCTATATAATTGTGGTCATTTATCTACACAAGATCATGTTCTCTAATGATGGCACTTGGACTCCATTCCCTTTCATCCAAATTTTATATTAATTCTGCAGTTACTTACAGTATAGTTACAATTGCACAGTTTCCTGACGGTGCCTGCAATCTGGATTACTCACATACATGCCGTTTCCCTATGGACGCAAAGAGCAACTGTGGTGTTAGGGTAATGAAAACTGCAACAGTCACAGACCATTTTGAGTAAAGAATTGTTCTTGCTTGTAGGAAACCACTTAAGACAGCAACAATTAACTGGCACAGACACGATCTTGTACCAGAAATACTCGTGTCCAAGCCAACCGCTGACGCTTAACATGGTAACATCGGATACGGTGATTCAGAAATTGTCACATTAAAAACAAACACAGTGTTAGCATATATGGAGATGGGGCAAGAAGCATGAATAAACAGTATCTCCCACACACATCCGCTCATCCACCCTTAAAGTAGTTTGCTTAGGACAGGTCATGGGCCAGGTTTTCTTACTCAAGATATCTGTGCACCCGCCAGTCTCCCTGTCACCAGCCTTCCATCTGTCTCCAACCATGTGCCTTCAGCTGCCGGCACCTGCGATCAGCAATAGATGATCCAGCTTTGCTGCCTATGTGCTGTGAGGTTCATGTGTGGTTGCTGGTGTGGACACACTCTAGCCGGCGTCTTATGGGCGAGTCCTGAAGCCTTTGGGCAGCACAGTGTGTGTGGATGGGCGCGCCTCCCGGCAGGCAAACACAGTCAGGCTCTCTGAATGTGTTGTGGCACAACTGGCATCCTCTCTTCTCTGACACGAAGATTGGGCCGCCCCGACACTTTAACTGGCCATGCAGAAAAAAGAGAAGAGGTTAGTGCTGAGAGCTCTAGTATGAGTCTCTTTACAAGAGACAGTAATACTGAAAGTTGGGCTGACTCAGTACTTAACTCCAGGTTAAAAGAAAAAATAAACAAATGAAACTGGTTAAGTTAGGACAGTCAGCCTTTATGAACTACATGAATAAGACCTTCAGTTTCCCGCCTCTCAAGTGCGACTTTGTTTGATTCATTAATTTACATTAATTACTGTAACAGCTATTTCTCCTGCAACTCCTGCAGCAGCATCAGATTTTATATGGCTTTGTCCAGCAAGCCTTTTATTATACATAAACCTTCAGGTAGACAGAGCAGTGTTTAAAGGAAAGAGACAACATAAGGTATATTATTGTATATGAAAGTGTTTTTGGTGAAAATACATGCAAAAAAGGTAAATATAAGAAACTGCACAAACATGCCCTGCCTTAAAGTAATATTTTATGCCCTATATAATCCCTACAGGTTCCCATTTTTTTAGTTTAGTCATTGCTCATCTTAACTGTACTCCTTGTAGGAATGCACTGATGTTGCTGACAGTACCAAGTCCTGGTGAACAATCTTGGAAACTACAGTAAACTTACCCTGTCGTGTTGTAGCTGCAGGTTCTCGGCTTGGGCCAACCCCAGTGCAACCTGGGAAGTGCGGCGGGCGTGTACGCTGGCCCTGAGTGCCCCGCACAGGAAGGGCCGGAGTAATGATAGAGACCACGCCTCGGGGAGGAGCTCCAAAACCTGCATGGCGTCAAAAACATCAGCGTGGCGGTTCAGCAAGTCCACAGCCTCCATGGTCTGTGTCCCACCTTGTCCATCCGGGGCCAAATATACACTCAGCAGCTGGTGGAAAAGCTTCTGGCGGGAGGCCTGGTCCTGAGCCTCTGAGGCCCATGTGCAGTAGTCCTCTGCAGCTGCGGAGTTCTTCAGCTGGTGCACCAAAATGTGCAGAGCCTTGTCGTGCTCCTCCAGCTTTCCATGCAGAGTAGCTCTCTCCATTAACAGAACCTCAGATTCCTGGATTTTACCTGTGGAACATACACAGTTAGCTATGCAAGCACACCATAGAGATAATCACTGGGGATGTCATTCAGTGAGAGAATCTGTTGAGTCCAGTCCAATATTTGCATTTTTCTAGATAACACAGCCTCAACAACACAGAAGAGGCAAGACCCTTTGAGCACACCCACTCCGTCTGTGTTTTTGAAAAGGTAAGAAAAAGTAAGACATTTAATACATGGGCTGCCGGTTCTTTGTTTTAATACACAATTTTGTTATAGGCCTGCAGAGAATGTTATATCTTTCAACAGTTTTAAAAGAACTCTGAATGCACTGTGTTTATGCACTTCGTTCAGAATATTAAAATGCACTTGAATTCACTAGTTTTATGAGAGAAAATATTTAATGGTATAATATTTCAGCTACCTTGCTTTTAGGCTATTCATGAATGAGGCCAAGTAAAATATTTAACGTCAATTTTTTTAATATTGTGCATTGTTTGAATGGTAAATAAATATTTTCATAGTTTAGTAACAGATATATATTCTTTTAATAATAATTTCTTTTGGTTTCGGCCAAAAAAAGAAAAATAAATAAAATTATATATATATATATATATATATATACATACATACACACACATATATATATATACATATACATATATATATATATATTTATATACACACACACACACACACACATACATATATACACACATATACATATATAATATCAGTGCATCCCTGATATATTTGTATGCATGTATGTATGTATGCATACACACAGAGCTTGAATTAGTTTGGAAGTTGACCGAGGTTCTTTACCCACCATTCTGGAGTTGGGCTGGTAGTGTTGAGATTGTTCATGCTTTTCTATAAATTTTGGTTTTCAAATCCTCAGACAATTCTTTGCACTTCTTTAATTTATCAGTGCGGTACACAGACACTCAAAACAAGACTGAGTCAGAATGTTAACTGGTTAACAGGAATTCCCACATTATCAGCACCTATTAATTCCTACAGGTGAGTTTAATTACAAATTAAAGGTGCATCACGTGCTTGAAATACAATTTCTTACAGTTCTGATAAGGTGCCAATTATTTTGTCCAGGCCATTTTTGTGTGCAATGCCTCAGATTAGTTTTTTTTCCCCTCTGCTTTAATGCGTTATTCCAGTGCCACAAAAGTCATCAAAATGAACAGGACATATACCATTACAGATGAAACATTCTGTTGGTCACACATACACATACATAAACAATATACATGTTATAACCAGGACTGCGCTCTGAGGAGTAGTAGTTTAGACACCAACAGGGTGCACACTGTCACAATAATTATGGCTGGATTGACATCCTAAGTCTAGGTCTGAAGGGAAAACCTAACTCTTCTGTGAAAACATCAAATTAGCTCTGCGAAGAGTAGAGTAAAACACAACACAAAGCCAGCATCAAAACGGCCACCCACTGTGTTCTCATCTCGTTTCTGCCTTTCCATTCTGGGAAAAGCCATCACGCTACAGCCAGTGACTCAGCTCCTCTGACAGACACGAAGGAGCTATCTGAAACCAGAGGATGCCTGTGTAGGGCGCCGAAGAGCTTGATTCATTAGTAGATTCCAAACTCACCAAGCAGCAGCTGCACCCTGTACAGGTTGGAGTCCCTCAGCAATCGCTGCAGTTTTGCACGGGCCGAGGACAGCTGATCCTCCGTCGCTGACGGTCGTGACATCAGTGTCAGTACACGGTCTGCATAAAGCACGGCCAGGTGCGTGTGGTACTTTTCTTTCTGCACACAAGCATACACATGCTGTACAGGGAACAGACTATATACTCAGTTTCATGTTTTACATTTTTGTCTAATTGTGCCAGTTCTATTTTTATTATTCTTTTCATAGCTTAGCGACTCTTCTCCTGGTTTTTGAAATATGGGCATGATTGCAAGATCAAAACGTCCGCTAATATCCCCTTCAGTATTGATTGTGGGGGAAATTGATCAGGAGAGAATTATCAAGTTGCCTCTAAAACGTGTGTCAGAGAGACAGTCTGTGTCGTCATGGGTAAGGATGCTAGAAAAAGGCAAAAAAGCCTAAAAAACAAATATGAAAAGATGAAAAAGTATTTAAGACGTGTATATTCTTCCCGCCCTGTTTAGAGGCAAAGAGACTATCAGGTATAGAGGAGTTCAAACCTGCACCCTCCTGTCCAGAACCAGGTGTTCCAGGTAGAGCACTAGAGCCTGGTGATGCTTCTCTAGAAACTTTATCACCTCGTCTGGGTGCAGCTGCCCCGTCTGCTCTTTAGAGATCGGTCTCTTAGTGAAGATCTGGACTCCAATCTACAACGAACACCGCATATATTCCAACAGTCAGCACAACATGACAGAAGGCAATAGAGCTCTCACCAAACCAAATGCCGAACACTGAAAGTAAACCAACTTATAAAAGTCTCAGTGGGCTGAAGTGAAACGTGCAAGTGCCAAAAATATCCAACAAAATGTTTAATGACTTATAAAATAACTGAACCTGAACACAAGAGCAAAAAAAAAAAAAAAAGAAACACACCACAAAATACAGTAAAGGGTATTAAAAAGGGTATCATCTGCCATTTTCATATAAACAAACAAATCTTGTCCAAAAAGTCTAGCAGAAGGTTGGGTTGGTATAGGTAAAGAGTTGGTGTAGGTAAAGGGTCATGTCAGGAGAGAGAGAGCACTGAACGTCTCTCAAGGTCATGCTGTCCTCATTTAATGAAAGCCTCACATGCGCAATATCATGACCTGGGGTTGTAACACTGATTACTTATCTATAGGGGAAGTTCACAAGCAGGTTCTTAGATCCATCTTATTTGGGATCATGCTTTTCCCACCACACCAGAATAAATTCGATTGTGTACAGTACTACACACAAATGTGACAGATGTGAGAAAATTTAAATGTAAGAAATTCAAAATCATTGACTGGAATCTAGATGCAATCAGAAAAAAACTACATCAATGCTGTCAAAAAAGTGACCATAGAAATAAAACGCAATCATACAGGCATGTTACAATTTAAATAAACTATAGATCGTCTTCTCCTTTATAGCATAGCCATCCCTGCTAAGACACTGTCCTTTTCTGTTTTTAACATTAATACTGTTGAAATCATAAATTCTAACATTTTACAAGTGAATTAGAATTATGTCTCAAATTGGCTGTAATGACTAATACATGACTGTATTAGTAATTAGCATTTTGTGATTTGCATTTTAATCCACAGTAGAGCTGTGAATCTTTCGACTGTCTAGGGTAACTAAATGGAACAGTAATTAAATGTAATGTCAAGATTTTTACCTTCTGGTCTTTCTGCAGGGCCCAGTCTGCATACTTCCACAAAAGGTCCAGGTTAGAGCAGAAACTGAGGAAGTCCACCACATATTCAAAGAGGTCAGCACGTGTAGAGTCCTGGAGGTCTCCATTAACAACTCGAACCCACAACTACAAAAATGTAGAGCAGACAACACTGAAACATCCTACTGTAGCAACACGTCACACTTGGCTGGCATTCTAAAAACTATTAAAAAAAAACAGGAATGGTTTGAAAAATCAAGTGTACGATATTTCACGTACCCCAGAAGTAGTGGATCAGGCCTGGAGTATGAATTTTGCTTCTTTAGCTTTGAGCTATGGGGCTAATGTTGCTAAAAATAGTCAATATTCACCCGTTTGTTTTCTGTAAAACCCCAAACCTGTTTTTTTACACCACTCAAACTTCATCCAACTCTTCCCAGAGGAGGTGCAGAGTCCATGTGTTTTACAGCACAGTATGAATCTCACCAGGTAGCTGAATGCTGCAGGTAGCCTTTTTAGACAACAGGGTCTGTTTTCAAAAGAACAACTCAGGAGCAAAAGTGCTAGAACTGGTTTTCATGGCAACAACCACCACGAATGCAGAGGAATTTGATCCAAGACCAGTCTTCTCCAGTCCGGTTGGCTGAAATGGCTTTTTCACAGCCCTCAGTAAATTATATAGTATCCTAAACCATACTGACAAGCCTGTACCACCTTAATAGTGAGTTAGATATGTATCATGTATTTATTTATGAAAATAGTTTAGTTGACTATTGCCTATTAGCTCCAAAGGTTAAATGTGGACACCAAATATGTCTTGGCTGATTGACATGTCAAGTGGACTGTAAAACTGTAAAATCCATTATTTGCCAAACTATTCCTCTAAGGCACCTGTACACAGCAAGCACTTCTAAGCAAAACTGACTCCAATTCAGCATTCTCATTCTTTGTGAATACAGGTTCATACCTGTAGTGCGGAAGCATCCTGGCCATTGTAGTGATATAGAAGCCCAAGTGCAAAGTACCTGAAGAGCAAAGGAAACAACATTAGCCTTAAACGCCTACGCATACACACTCACTGCTCAGCAAGGCCAAGCTACTGTCAAACAGTGACATTTATCAGTGCTTTATCCAAGCACTGCCATGGCAACACTAGATTCTTCAACAGCAACAAAAACGAGGACAAATGGGCATGGAGGAGTGCTGTATAGCAACATCTTAACACTAAATTCAAATGATCCAAAATAATATGCTGTTGAATCTCATTAAGTAGAGGAACCACACACGGCTCAATCCTGGGACCTACAATAGTCCTAAATCAAAGGGCAACACAGTGTATAATTTATTCATTGTTACCGCGATATTTTTCTTTGCCATTACATTACTTCATGCTAAAAAAAAAAACCCCAGCAATTATCAGAAGTAAGCCCTGACCTTTGGTGTTTCTCCAGCCAGGGGGCACTGTCAGCTAGCAAGCAGGCGTTGTCAGATGCCAGCAGATCCAACAGGCTCTCATGGCCAATCTCGGCATAGAGTTTCAGAAGTGCCGTGTCCACATCTTCACGGAAGCCATTGGCACTCTCCGTGCTGCGCACTTCTTGCAGGTAGCTCATGAGGAATTGTTTGCAGCGCTGGACCTTCTCCCGGTCACCTTGTGCCAGGTGGTAGAGGTCAGCAAATTCATGTAGTGGAGGATGGCACCGCGTGTAGGAGGACGAGGCAGGGAGGAGCAGTGGGTAGAGGGAGATGAGCTCTCGCACATCCAGCTGCCCCTTCCTGAGGACACCAGCGCAGAAGACATCATGAGAAACTTGCACATTCTAAAGTAAAGCAGTGCTAAATCCATTTGAAGGCTGTTTGTAAGCCCAGGAGTTAAAATTGGTGACAAGTTCGCTTCAGGCAAACAACGGTGCGCTGTCCATTCTAAATGCTGCGCGTCAAGCAACGATTAATTTTGTCATGTTACTCCCAGTTAAGTGAAGTACTAGAAGGAAATAGACGAACACGCTAATCCAGCAATAACTGCTGCTCATCACAGCCCGAGTGTCTGTAGCTCTCAAAAGCAACATAGCTAATAAATATATGATTTACGTAATGAGCTCAGAAGCGGGCCACACTCAAGACTGCAAGAAAAGTGTGAACATGCCAGAATGTACTGATTAGTGATTAGGGATGCACCGAGTATTCAACACCGCTAATTTTTTTTTTTTTTACTGAAACAGTGATGACGCAAGCAGCAACCTGCACGCATCAGACTGGATTAGAGTTGTGATTGGCACGGCAGTATTTTCACTAGAATCAGTTCACTAAAAAGATTTGTTAAAGCTAAATTCACCGAATTACCGAATCATTCAGTACTTGACGGGAGGAGCCTGCGACTGAACTCACGGCTGCTGGGACCAGGAGACGAGTGTGTTGTGTCTGTGTTGACAAGAGTGATCCGCTCACTGAACGTATACCACATTCAGTACATTCAGTGAAGGACTCACGGTGGCAATGTAGCAGTTTTTTTTTTGTTTTTTTGTAAAGTTAGCTTACTCCAAGGTACACTTGAACACAACACACCCCTATCTCCCTCTGTCGCTCCTGCCTAGAGCCTGTTACAGCTGGTGAGTCTTACTCTCTTCTCATTACTGCCAGCCTAACTTTGTTTGTTTATCTGGAAAGTAAATCTGTTAAAACAACAGAGATCAACAGTTGCCATAAAAGTGTATCCCTCAGAGGAAAATGATTCAGGAGAGTGTAGTTCACCGAGTGATTTGTTAATTCAGGCGTCAGCGCAGGCGGTGCTGTGGCAGCTGAGCGGTTGACAGCTGAACTGAGAAACGAACAAATGACTTGAGGAAGTGACTCGGTTCAGTACGTTCTCTTAAAAGATTCTTTTGAACGACACAACACTAGACTAGAGTCAACATGTCTGCCATGTGGGTGCCGATGTATATAAGAAAGACACTCAAAAAGCCGTTTGTAACGCAAGAAATGCCTACATTTCTAGTGGGGGTGCATCCGCAAAGACTTTCTCAAGGTCAGGGATTAATTTATCATATAAAATCAAAACATCTCGATCGAGCACAGAGGAGACAAGACCCTTCGAGCACACCCACTCCGTCTGTGTTTCTGAAAAGGCAAGAAAGTTTTCCAGTGATTCCTGTTAATATATGAGCTATGCCAGTCTTTGTTTTAATACACTATTTTGTTACAGGCCAACAGACTTAACAGTTTTAAAGCACTTTGTTCTGAATGCACTTCGTTCAGAATATTAACATGCACTTGAATTCACTTGTTTTATGAGAGAAGATATTTAATTGTATAATGTCTGAGTGATCTTGCTTTTATGCAATTCATGAGTGGGGCCAAGTAAAATATTTTATTTCAAATTTTATTTTGTATTGAATGCTAAATACATATTTTCATAGTTTTGTAACAGATTTATTCTTTAAACCATGAAAATTAATTTATGCAAGTTTAAGTACACATTTACATTAACATTTATGGCATTTAGCAGACGCTTTTATCCAAAGCGACTTCCATTCCGTAACTACAGGGGACAGTCTCCCTGGAGCAACTAGGGGTTAAGGGTCTTGCTCAGGGACCCAGTGGTGGTGCTGGAGGTAGGAATCGAACCTGTGACCTCTTGATCCGGAGGCAAGTATCCTACCCACTGAGCTACCGCCACCCCTTATGGCTGGACACACAGCCCAGCCATAATGTCAATATTACCAGAAATTGGTAACGGTTGTGTTTCCTCATTTTTGGTGCATCCCTACTACTGATGTGTCAGAATTTGTAAACTTGGACAACTTGCCCAAGTTAATCCCTTAAATGCATTTTTTTTAAACCCAACAATTGCGCCATTTATTTCAACCCTAATGTGGCATCTGATACTAATACCAGGTGTTTTAGATCTCCAGGTGGATAGCCTGGCACCTACAATTTATCTGTAACTACCAACTGGCATTTCTAAATGTCATTTGTACAAATGCAATCAGCATACTGCAAGAGCGCTTTTAGTGTTATGAATTATTTCAGTCATATCGCCCCCATCTCTAACTCTGCATTAAGTGGAAGGCATTAAATATTAATGCGGTAGCCTGTGATTTTGTTACATTATGCATTCCTGCAGTATTAGAGATCCCAAGCGCTAAAAAGTCTCGGTGGATTCTGGATCACAGAAACACCACATGAGCCATTTATTCAGCTATCAGACACATTTTCTGTTATACTGTCATTAAGTATACAGCTATTAAGGTCAGGTGCACAGAGGGAGATGAAGCAATTAGAGGAGCCGTTAATTAACTCCATTCAATCAGCTTCGCTAACATCTGGGCCCGAGAGGCAGCAAACAATGTTAATTGCAAGACAGAATGATGCACTTCACCTAAAATGGCCTCTTGCTTCTGAAAACTGAAGCTGTCCAAACTGGATGAATCCTGCTTGCTGGAGAATTCTTTTGTGCAAAATCTGGAAGGGTGCAAAGTACAAAACATCACCTAAAATGCTCTTTGTGATCTCAAGTGCAAGTATGAAGGGAGGGGGTTTCATGCATGGCATTCGTGTTAAAAATAATACATAAACATTTTACACTGAAGTAAAAGTGACCATTTGTCATACGTGAACACACCACAGCACACAGTGTGAACAGCACGAAATTCAACCTGGGGCAGCCAGGAACACGGCGCCCGGGGAGCAGTGTGTGGGGGAGCAGTGTGTGGGTCGGTACCTTGCTCAGGGTACCTCAGAGGTGCCTAGCGGTCTTGGTAATCAAAACCGGATTTTCTGGTCGCAGGGCGAATGCCCCAACCACTAGGCTACCAGCTTGGAATACAAGTATTTTATCGTGTGTTAACACAGCTTTCTTTTAATGAATTTATTTTGAAAGCACACAGCTCTACGCCTCAGCAAGAGCGGACACTGCATTTAGATACATAGACTTTCATACGGAGTTGGTCCACATTTGCAGCTGCTGTAATGGTTCTGCTCCCCATGCTCTGGATTCTGAGGATAACTTGTTTTTTTTTTATAATAAACTAGATAAAGTGTGAATGCCCTGCAGTGGAAAATAGCTTTGGTTTTATATTTGATTACATTAGATTTTAAGTTGAGATTGACAGGAAATATGTGAACTGTAATTTCAAACATTTAGGCCTAAGCCTTCAGACTGTATTTTGAAGGTTCTGTATATTCTGGCTGTGTACCTGGAACTTGTCTTTGGGAATGTTTCTCTGAGCCCCCTCAGTGAGAGTCAGTGCCTCCTCCACACGGTGTCCTGCCAACAGGTCCTGGATCTGTTGTTCCAGGGGCAGGGGCACCAGCACGTACACAGCCTTTGTGGAAGCCAACACCACCTTCCCTGAGAGATAAAGACATCAACAAAAGTTTTATGTACATGAATAGCTATAGCTAAATGTTGATATTTAACCCTCTGGCCCAGTTTGTTTTTACTATACATTCAGCTTGTCATGGCCACTTTTGGACTATAGAAACCCATGAAAACCTACATTTTTAAATTCCTTGTTATTTACACTGTTAAAGGCTGGGTGCTCACCCCACAGCTCGGAAGGACTCACAGGACCGACGCACCGGTTCTGCGGGGAGCAGAGCTTTGTCACTGGCCACGTTCAATAGGTCTGGGGAGCTGAGGGTCCATATAAAATTTCACAGTGCCCGGTTGTTCCCCGGCCGAGCAACATTTACATTTTACTTTTTTCCTTCGTAGAAAGCCAATGCCCCAAAGCTCCCCCAGAGCCCCCTGGCTTTTTTAAATGAGTCCTGAGGCTGTCATGTAAACATTGGGTCCTCCAGGTAGCCAGCGGAGGGGCTGCCAGCTGCAATGCCTGTTGGAAATTGTTGTAGTCTGCCGGTGATTTCCGTGAACCATCAGATAAATAACTGGCATTTAAGTATCGATGCCAGTGCTAATTGATATCGATCTCAATACTAAATTTTTGTATTGATTAGTATTAGAATCTGAGAATCGAGACTCAAAAAAAGCTGGGAAAATTCTGGGAAAATGCCCTTACTCACACACCAGCATACCAAAGCTAGACGGAAGCTTTATTGAATAGTGAACACAGGTTACATGTTTAAATTTTTAAAAGTTTTCATATATCATATGTATTGTGATAGTATTGTTTTCACATTGGCCACCCCTAGTGTTATATTAACTTCCACCACAGTCTGAAAAGAGCAAGAGCGAAATCCTAATCACAAAACAACCAATTCTTATATTCACTGATCAGACATATGAGGAATGGGCTCAACATTCTAATGAGGACACTTGATTGGCATATCAAGCTGAGAGTGCTGAGTAGATGGATGTCACTCAAATCCAACACAATGGTGTGAGTGCAGAGAATGGAGTTAAATGACTGTTGTTGACCATCATGTCATAACACCACTGTTCTTCTTAAGTTTTATTCCTATTTCTCTTTAAATAGCTGTAAAGGTTATTATGTTAACTTTCTGATAAAGAATATGCACTTCTAAATATCCTTATTTGTTAATATAAAGCCTTTTGGTCAATCTATGCTTTTGTATTGGTTGCCATTTAATGGATAAGGAGAGGAGAGTCTTAATGCGATAGGGGGCGGATGTTGTGAAGAGGTGTGCAGTAGGGAAATGGAGTGAACTGCTTGCTGTAAAGTTTGGTGACGGAGAAAGAAAAGTTTCACTGTGTTTTGTCTACAATTAAATTACAATTAAACAATATTTTATATCGTAATATATTACAATTAATTACAATTAAACAATATCAAAATTTGGATTTTGATCCACAGAGATACATCTCATTTATGTTTCCAAACTGACTTTATGGAGGATAAAATATGGTGTTTTATCCTCCATAATGATTGCCCATGTAGTTGAATAAGGTCCAGCTGCTTCTGGGAGGTAAAAAACACAACCTGCTTTAAGAATGTACTTAAATACGTTTAAGTGAAAAGTAAGTGAAAGTACAAGTAAAATCCCCCTTGAGAGAACAATGTCTGGGCTGAGCACATAAAACAAGCATAATGTGTTCCTAACCTTCAAAGTCCTGCAAGATATGTCCTTCTCTGAAGGAGACCGTCTGTTTGAGCTGCTGATCCAACATGCTGTGAACGGTCACAAAGCCTTCGTCCAAAGCCACCACATAAGGGAAGCACACAGCCGCCCCAATCACGCTTTCCGACCAGCTCACCGGGGCACGCTGAGATATACCCTCTGCATTAGCAAACATCCCTGCAAGAGAAAGCATGACTCATTCCAACATGTCACCATGACAAATAAAAGACAGGAGTTTTTTGTTAGGGTGTGGTCAAAGTGGCTTGGACAATATTAAATTGTTAACCTGCGAGAATCTCTAACTACTCATTAACCAAACACCTGAGGGGTTCCTTAACAAAGAACCCTCCCTGAATACAAACTTACTATGTCTTACACATCTGTTTTTCAAACTGAAGACGTAGTCCAGAGCTTAAAAGTCCATGTACTGGATAATGATAGATAGAAGATGTATTTTCATGAGCATCTAAAGAAATGACAAAAGTCAGCGGTTCTTACTAGAGCCCGACCGATATATCGGCAGGCCGATATTATCAGCCGATATTAGGCATTTTCCAAACTATCGGAATCAGCATTTATAATGGCCGATAAATGAATATTTCAAAAATAAAATAAAAACGGACGAAACACCCTTCAACCATGTC
>JBBPDB010000108.1:3980161-3999511 GCA_037974465.1 Brachypetersius altus
TGTGTGTGTGTGTGTGTGTGTGTGTGTGTGTGTGTGTGTGTGTGTGTGTGTGTGTGTGTGTGTGTGTAAGTGTGTGTTTGTGTGTGTGAGTGTATTTGTGTGTGTGTGTGTGTTTGTGTGTGTGTGTATGTGTGTGTTTGTGGGGGTGTGTGTGTGTTTATGTGTGTGTGCGCGCGCGCGCGAGTGTGTGCTGATGTGCTGTTTGGCCTGTGCTGCAGGAATGTGTTGTTATATTTGGGCAGGTGGCTCGCCAGCTGCAGCCCTCTGTCATTTGGATCGGAGATGCTGAGAAAACATTCTACAAGAAAGTTCCAAAAGCAGAGAAAGAGGTATGTCTGCCAACTGTGCTACACTTCAGGACATGCAGGTTCACAAGTGCACAAACACATGTAGCCATGCGCACACACTCATACACACAGCGTGCTTCTATTTCAAGCACAACAGCTTAATGCCTGCAGAAGACAAAACACGGTAAACCCCCTGCGGAGAATAAATCGCCCAAACAGTTCTTTAAGGACTTGAAGAAGTAGCCTCTACTGCCCTCTTGTGGCTCACAATATTCAGACACATTTCAGGGGAACGTTAAATGTGTTTAGGTGCTTCTTTTTGTGCTTCTTTAGGACATTTTTAAAGCTGCTTTTGAAACATTTACAAAACATTGCAAGCAAAAATAAGTCAAGCAGTCTTGATGGGGGAGAAAACAACCAGCTCCTAGTGATAAAAAATTCACATCATTAAAGTAGAATCAAAAATAACTGCAGTACATTTACATTTATCAGACGCTTTTATCCAAAGCGACTTCCATTCCCTGACTATAGGGGACAGTCTCCCTGGAGCAACTTGGGGTTAAGGGTCTTGTTCAGGGACCCAGTGGTGGTGTGCTGGAGGTAGGAATCGAACCTATGGCCTCTTGGTCCGGAGGCAAGTATCCTACTCACTGAGCTACCACCACCCGCAGTAAAAGCTCAAGAAACTGTTTCAGACGTAGTGACATAAATCAGTTTTCTTCTTTTTCCACTTTCGGCCACAGAGGATTGACCTTCTAATTGGAATAAAGGAATATGTTGTTTAAAGTTATAATGCTTCCAGAAAACGATGGAGTCATACAGTCATAAAAACAATGTTGTCAAATTGAAACAAAACGGGGTCTTCGAAATGATGCTGTACAAGAACCACTTCATAACACAGCAATAAGCTCAGAGCTTCAAAACAACTAGCATCACACATCCAGCCCACAAACCATTCGGGAACTTTTGCTTTAAAGAGTGCAGTTCTCACTTTTAATGCCGATGAAGTCTTTATATTATGTTTCATTTTTTATTTATATTTTTCTGTACTTACATGATTATTTATGGGATTAATGCATTTATGAGTAAAGTATCAGTATTACATGCGATTCATGTTACAGTTGTGTTATTGTGTTACCCCGGGATAAAGACTCGATTCCAGTGGCCAGGGAATCCCATTGTGGGCAGGCCATCTCTCCTGCCACTCTTTCACCCTCTCTGTCCGCTATGTTGATCTAGCTGGAGCCTAAAAGACTAAAGAAAGACCTGCCGAAGATGGTGAAGTCCATTAAACCCGAAGACCGCGTGCTGCTGGTGGGGACGTCTCGCAGGCCCTTTGACGCTGACCTCAAAGCTCTCTGTAAAGTTTACAAAAAAATCATCATGATCCCCAGACCAGACTATGCCTCAAGACTCAGTAAGTGCAAACATATAATTAAGCAGTAATTTATCGAATGATATTATATTGTGGAGGAATTCATATCTGTATTATTTTAACTGCCTTCTTGTTGGTTGTAATGTAGCACTGTTGAAGCATGTGCTACATTACATTGAAAGTTAGCTTTAACATTCTGTTACAATCGAGACTCCCCAAAGTAAACAATGAGAGATATTGTTTTCCCTTTTCAAATCTTTTCCTGACCTTTTATGCCCAGATTTAGCAAAGCTCTACTATATATAATAAATTAAATAAAATTCTATATCACATTCCAAAATACATTTTCCTGGGTTAGACATAGCTTTTATTTTTTATATATATATATATATGTTTATTTAGGCTAGAAATCTCATCTAGTTCAAAATACATTACATTTTAAATGTACTTTGCTTTTCTAGTTAATGTTACAATTAAGCCCTCCATTATGGTGTCATAATCTTTGATGGTGTATCTGTATTTATTTCTGGGGTTTTTTAACATTCATATCTGTGTTTGGATGATGTCTGTGGCTACTGTGCTTGTATTTGTGTATATGAATATGGGGGAGTGGTTCAATACTGTAGGATATATCTTATATTAATAGTAAAAGGAATGTGCAGTTTAATGTGCTGGTGCCACCTGAACTCCTTAATTCAATAATTAAGAGGTATGTCCCAATTCATAAATATATACATTATAAGGAACTAAGACTCCTTTATGTTTGTAGTTTTATGGAAAGAGCTGCTTGCAGTGCAAGGGGCTCAGCTGGGCCCCACTCTGGACCTGAGCTCCCTGGCTAAGGTCACTGATGGCTACACTCAGGGTCATATCCTGCAGACAGTACGTAGCGTCCTCAGCACTCACCGCCTCAGTCTGCAAACCAAGAGACCCCTCACTGCCCTCGAATTCATTACCCCTATCGCCAGGCAAGACCCCATCTACAAAGAGGAGGAGGACACCTTTAAGGTCAGAGACAAGTTGTAAAAGTAAATAATAAGCTAAACCACTTAGTCACACTTCATTTCTTCTGGATGTTTTCTGAGAAACAAACTAATAATTGTTTGCTGAAACTGCAGATATCCTCCGCATTTTTAAAAATTTGCTTTCATGATGTCCGGCCTCAACCGCCACACCCCCTCATCCTAATGCTGGGTTGTTTATGTTTGGGCGTGGCGGTTAGCAAGTCATTCAGAGGCACTTAACCCTCCACTGCTTAGCATCTGAGCCTTTCTAAGCGCCTTGCCCAAACATAAACAACCCAGTACTAGGACGAAGAGGCATGGTGGATAAGGCCTGGACGTCACAGCTTTTTATATATAATTTTTCATGGATTTTGGTGCTAAATTATTAAGAAAAATGTAATTTACTAATTTTGTAACATAAATATTAACAGCTACAAATATCAACTACATTTTTTGGTTCTGTCCAGAGAACACAAAGAATGTACGTCTTGGGATGGTGAAATACCGCTGTACCGCTGGCAGGAAGTTTGAAAGTAGCCAATCCGAGAATGTTATTTATTTCACCTTGCTGCTGATTGGCTGCTGCCCTGTGACGCATCTTGCATGTGGAGCTATCTCTCAGTGACTGAGTGCATGTGACTCAGTAGCACCACCTTCCTGTTTATATATCCCATGACGCATGTCATTTCTGGTGCCTCATGCGTGTCACGTGACTGTTGCATGTGACAGAACCCCCACCCTCCAGGACCATCACCAGGCGGAACTGGCTGAGAAGAAGACAGGTTTAAATTGTGACATGTGGAAGACAGGGTGGAGGTGGAGGAAGGCAGGCAGCTGGACCCGGAAGGTGACAGGGTTGTTCCGATGGATGATCTTGTAGGGTCAGATGAATCTGGGGGTGAGCTTCTTAGATTCAGTGCAGAGGTGGATGCTGTAGGTAGAGAGCCAAGTTGCTTGATGTAGTGCGCGTTGGCCACTAGATGGCAGTGCGGGTTTGCGTCCAGAGCCGCCGGCACCTGTGGACCAACTGTTGGGCCAATGGTACATCAACCTCTGGCTCTTGATGGTTGAACATCAGAGGTTAGAAACTATTGCATTCCTGGTGGCAAACAAGGTGTGGAGGTTGTGGGATAGTTCTGCCCAGATGAGGTAGTGGGCCCTGGACAAATTTGTTATTGTCAGCGGCCATACTGGGCCACCAGAAGGCCCGCTGGAGGAGAGTGAGTGTCCTTGAGGAGAGTGAGTGTCCTAGCGGAACATAGACAGGCCAATGGGACCAAAGACATGTCCAGACGGGATGCCTGCTGGTGGGGGATCCAAGGCCTGCCTGTAGGTAAGTGTAAAATTAAACTGTTCAAGAACAGCGACCACCGCGCCTGCCTGGGGCTAAGCTGCTTGGCCTGCTGTATGGTGATGATTCTGGTGTTCCATCCGGACCGTGAACGGGTCACCCCCACCCTGGAGCCAGTGATGCCATTTGTCTAAAGCCCATTTGATGGCCAGCAGTTTATGGTCCCCAACTCCACTCTGGAGGGCATGTACCTGACGAGTGAGGCGGGAAATGATTGGTATGAGGTGACAGCAATCGGACCAGGCGAGTTCCTCCCCCAATTCGACTGGTCTGACCATTTCCCAGACGGAGAGGGCAGACAGCACGATGGTGATTGAGGGAGGCACAATAGGCACAGAGGCCTTCACAATACTGTTGTCACCTCTCTGTCACAGTCAGCACCCTTTTTGCATGGGTTGGAGGTCTGGCTGGGGAGGATGATGAATCTGGGTTGGTACTGGTCTTCGGCCGGGGACTCGCCAGTGGTAGGGTACAAGGGGCCGGCCTCAGGTGAGAGTACATCCGTAGGTTGATGCAGAGACTCAGCCAAAGGATGCCTTCCAGAGTGTCCGGGTGCTCTCACCTTGCCAGTTTGTCCTTCAAGCAGGGAGACAACCGTAGAAGGCCGTTCGGAGGACAGAGACCCTCCTGGGACAGTGGTTTCACAGGAGCCAAGTCAGCATGTGCCTTCTGCACATTAGTGAGCTGCTGACACAAACATACTACTTCCTGTTTCAGGTTCACAATCTCGACTGCCTGATGGTTCACTGTGTCGACCAGGGTGGCAAAGTCAGCTGGGGTCACTGTTACACACTGTTACAGTCATTCTGTCATATAGAAGACAAGAACATACCTGAAACAGTTTAATGGATGAACCCAATCGCGAACACAAACGAGAGAGTTGGTAAACCATGCTCTTTAATCTGAGAATGCCCTACTCAGTTCAGATTCCCACCAGGAACCAACTTTCTCATACGCACACAGTAAGTATATAAGAGAGGAAACCTGAGGACTTACAGGGAATACGGGCTGGAGATGAGCCTCCAAGAGACTCAGTGACCGAGTCATTTCCGGTGCCTCGTCATTTCCGTGCACATCACTTGACTGACACGTGTGACTAGAGTGTTTCTCTGAGTGGTCTTTTTTCATTTTGTTCTTCTTAAAGCCCTCTATTTTTGTTATTTTAAATATAATTATTTTTTTATACTGAATTCACCCTGCTTATACCTAAAAAAACAACAGCACATACCCATGAAAACACAGTACAGGATATATAGGAGTAACATTGGTATTTTACATTCTAGCACTGCGGGAGACAGTGTACACTGTACAGTACGAATACGAGTTTACCTCTTTTTTATGGGTAATGTACAAAGCTGAGTTTAAAATTAAATGAAAGTGTTTTGGGAGCATATTTGGGGGCATATTTGGGGTTAACATTATAAAAAAGGCAATTTTTTAACAACTTCACAAATTCAGTTTTTCACTATATGCAGGTTCTCTTGGAATATAACCCCCACGATTGTCAGGGGTTTACTGTAATAGATTAAGCACATTTACATACCAGGCTGGGTATGGTTCCCTGTTTGGGGAGCACTGCATAAGAGTATGTCTAATTCTGTTATTACTAGTGTACAACTACTTTATAGTTTGTGTTTCTCATCTTCTAGACATCAGCTTGCCTATCCTGGTTCTGGAGTTGCCCCTGTCCTACACATTTTTGTTTTTCTTACAGTAGTACATCCCCTTCAGCTCACTAAGGCATTATTAAAAGGCAGGTTAGTGGGATCAGGTGTGTAGAGAGCAAATCAAACTGAAATGTGCATGCAGATGGTACGCCATGGCCAGGACTGGGAACCACTTCACTAGCCCTTCACCAATGGCAAGCCTGACCACAAAGCTGCTCGTGTTTAGATTTTTTGATTAATTGGTGTATCTTCTACCACTCAAATTGTATTTGATGCAAGTCAGGGATTTCTCATAAAATGGGTATTGGATGTATTTTTTGTATCCTGGCAGGCCTGGTACAGCCGGACCCCCCTGGGCAAAAGACGAGCACGAGCCGCCAAAGAGTCTGAGGATGCAGCACAGCTGAGCAAAGGAAAAAAGAAACCAGGAAAGAGTCCTAAGAAGAAACCAGAGATGAAAGGAAAAAATAAAAAGCAATAAATATTCCAGTTTTAGTTACAGATTACATTTCTCGTCTTAAAACTTGTGCGCAGTTCCTCTTTTGGCCACCAGAGAGCAGCAGCAGACTTTCTCACACGTTTCTACTTCCGCTACTCAAAAAAATAGAAAATGATTTAGATTTAGATCATTTTTTCATATAAAAGTAAATGATGTAATTAATTAATTTACTAGAACAAATACTGAATGATGTACCAAATTCACTCACATCCTGACTCCTGAAGGTGGTGAGGCCATTTGGGTAAGATTTTAACCTGCCTTTTGTGCAGATACAATTAATCAGGAGACCTTTTCATCATGAAATTCTTATTTTACTTGCTAGTATCATCTTGTCAGAGGCAGACAGTGTTACAGAAATGACTCCCATTGTTAGAAGCTGGCTCTGTTCTATGGTAATATCTCTCCTAAACGCTCTCATTAGGTTCCTTTGTGGAGCAACTGCTAATTAGCCTGTGTAATGGACCGCCGTGTCTGTGGCTGCCCGCAGAACTGCAATACGAAACCTTAGACCACCTCTAAAAGGTCCTTGGCGAGCGAGCATGCCTTGTCAGTGATGTAGCCTAGTCTGTGTTGTACACTGACTAGCAGACCTGTTCGGAGTTAGCAAAGTTAGCATAGCTTATTTTAGCGATTTTTGTACCAGGTATCCAGTCTTGTATACCTGATTTGTAAAGCAGTTTTTTGTAAAGCAGTTTTTTGATGCAGTGCTTATTTTACACTTATTTATAAAATAGAGACTCACTAATCCCCACCCGTTAGCCCCAGTGCAGTTGTCTCCAACTTCCATTGAAGCTCTGAACCGCCATACTCACCATTCACTGTGGTTCGGTTTACTAGACGATTCTAGACAATTCACAGAAAGTACTTCACTGTTTAGACTCCACCAACACTTCATATTCATCAAGCTTCTCATTTATGGTAACCATTTTTCAACCTAGTTTATTGCAACATGATATGTTCATTATTTAAAAATCATATTAATGTTAATACATATAAGACCTTTTCTGTTTGAACTTTCAATGAAGTATATATTACGACGAATATACGTAAATAATATTAATCGTAATATATAAATATATACATTATATAGATTTAAATCAAATGTAAAATAAAAATGAATGGAAGCATATAATTATGTTGGAATTAAATATAACCAGTGTCTTTTCCTCTGTGTCTTAATTTCTCTTCCAAAAAAAGGGCGGCCTGCACAATTCTAGCGGCCTGGGAAATGTGAAACCTTTAGTGTCCTGAAAATAAAATCAGGATTTTTATGTCACTCTAATGTTAGGAAATAATGACATTAGTTAATTGTTGTCGTCAGTTTGTGCCAATATCCTTTTTCCCTTTTGTGTGTGTTTACAGTTCTGTCTGGATTTCTGACCCTTGTTGTTTTCATACTGAAAATATCACTCAACCTTTAATGTAAAATAAATCTTATAATTCTAATTTTCTTGGTTTTATGATAAAGTTATGTTAAAATGAGCAATAAATAAGCCTCTGTAAAGTATCAGGAAGCCGCGAGAGCACTCTCGAATTCTGTTGGGGTTTAAAGGGTTTGATTATATGTTATATAATTAATTGTCATTAATTAGTAGATTAATCAATGTCCACTATAATAGTGATATCCTACTCTTAAGATTAGAGCCCACCAGTCAAACTTGAACAAAAAACATTAGTATTATAATTGTGGGTGCACATTGAAATGGCATCCTATCGGTGCAAGCTGATCTTTGATATTTGAAGATGCATCTGTTGAACTGTGCAGAAATATTTTCAGTTTACTCATTTTACTTTATACACATATAGAATTTAAAAGATAAGTTTTTTAAAAACATAGAAGTTGTATGATAAATGTTTGTGTCGGTGTATCAGCGGTGGCAGATATCAGCATCAGTCAACAATCCTAGATTGGTGCATGCCCTATAATGTCTTAAAATGTCTCTTGATGTATCACTGTGTGTGTTTGGACAATATTTGCACATTTCTGTTCCTTATTTGCATATCAGCATATCACATAGACTAGCAAACACCTTGGTGTCCCGCCGATTAACTGACCCCTGATCTCCTCACAGTCTTTAACCATAAGCCTAGCGAAGCTCCAGCTCAGGCTCGGATGGACTCATCATCAACCAGGTTTCTCCTGATTCAGCGGTGTGTATCCTCTCCACTCTTTCTTCTTTTCTGTTTCTTGATCGCTCCATCTTGATCCCTTGTTCTCCGCACCAGGTGGGTTTATAGAGCATAACAAACTTACCCACAACTCCATGCTTCTTCCAGCTTCGACTCACATGTAATTGAATTATTCAGAAGAGTGTTGTATGTGTGTGTGTGTTTGTATGTGTGTGTTCTCATCCAAGGAAAAGCCCTGAAGCTAGGTGTCATGTTAAGATAAGTGTGAGATTTTTTACCTCTCTGCTTATTCGAATGGGACGCATTGAGGTGTGTCTGTTGAAGTGCACTGACTGATGAAGATTCACTTATTGTGTTCAAATTCACGCTTCATTACTGGGGGAAAAAAAGGGACAATGGTTTTGTCTGCTGTTAACACTAGTCCTGGCTTTTGTTTCTGCAATGTTTGACATTCCGTTTTAATTAAAATGCCCATTTTGAGTATTTACTACTCTCCTAGGTCATTTCCATAATCCTAGACGTATCTTCCCTTCAGGAGCGATTATAATTAAACATTATTCAGATTGGATTATTCACATGCATCTTTTCATCTAATCAAGAGTAGCGCTGAGAGCACGGCACCCCCGTGGCTGCGATGGTGAAACAAAGAACGTCTACTGGCTCATTTCAAGGAGCCTTTTAACCATTGTTTCGCAATTACTATTTATTTTCCCTGGCCTGGGGCTCCAGGGCTCAGGCTCTCTCATGCGGCCTTGGCTCTCCTGCAGCTAGCTGCAACCTCTGAGTGAGCGTTTATGGTGATGCATCCTGCCTCTTGTAGCCCTTGGCCAGCCCAAGGCCCATGTGAACTAGCTGAACCCCAGATCCTAAAACAGGCCTTCGGGGTTAAGGGTGAGACATGGCTGTTTAAGACGGTCTCCTTGTCTTAATGGAGAAATAATAGCAAGCTTTCACAGGAGCAGGATCCTGAAGGATGGCCCCCTGCCTGTCACATCAGATGTCTATGTGTGTATGAAGAAAACAAACTGCTCATTTTAAAGGCTAATTGGGAATGTTTGACAGCCTGACTTAAATGATGAAGACTTCTTAGCCCACGGTTGTGTATGGGTCAGAATTAGCGTAAGAGTTCTGCAGGGATTTCTAATGGAGAGAGAAAACAAATATGCAGTGTGTAGCGTGTTGGTTGGGATAAACAGCATGTTTTTACAGACCTACGCTTTGTTGGAGGGTATAAACACCATCCTGAATCACTGCTCTGCTGTGCAACGTCTATGTCATTTTGAATGCTCCAATTATTGAACAATTAGCCAGCTGGGTATTACAAAACGAAGGAATGAACGTTATGCTAATAACATTTCTTGCTATTCTTTATCACTTGCTAATAATCCATTAATTAGTCTGACTTTGTAGCAAATCATATTAAAAGTGATTAATCAGACAGATTCTGGTATTTAACGAACTTCTCCGCAGAACTGGAACAGATCTCATATCTCTGCACAGAGAGAGCTTGATCCCGCAGGTCACCTGAACAAGTTCCACATAATTCTACAATACATTCATTGATTGGCCGTTATATAAGGATATTCCTCTCTCTTTTGAAATAGTAGATATTTATACAGTACATCATATGGCCAAACATATGTGCATATGTTTCAGCAACACACCACAGCCTTGCTGTCTTCTTAGACAAACACTGGCAGCAGAATGAAGAGCTCCCGAACAGCTCAGTGACTGTGATGCCACAAGTCAGTTGAAATTTCTGCCCTGCTAGATCTTCCCTAGCCAACTGTAAGTGCAACTGTAAGTTGTTGTAAAATTGAAGCTTCTAGAAGCAACAGCAGTTCACCTAGTCACAAACCATGCAAACTCACAGATTGAGTCTCAAAGTGTTGAAGAGCAGCATCCCAAATTCCTGCTGCATGCAAGAACTGTGCTTTAGGAACTTTAATGAAATGGGTTTTCATGGCCAAGCAGCTGAACACAAGACTATGGTCACGAAAGTAACCAGCCTGTTTGACCCTGAAGTTTAAAAACATCATGTTTTTTGGCACAGAAAGCCATATAAATGTCATAAGAGGGCTTTAGAGTATAAAAAAAGACCTTAAGGAGAAACGTAAGAGAAATCACGGTTCACAGGTAACAGGGAACATGTGCATTCACTTCTTGGGGGGAAGTAAATATCCACCTCTGAGGATATGAATGATCACGGTTGTCTAGTTTCAATAGGTTCAGTGGGCCTTGCATGAAAGTCATGAATGAAAAAAAGCTGCATCGTGAATAAACAACAAAATTGGGAAATTTGGTATGATGCTAAAAAGGTCAGCACTAGCACTAATCACAACTATTAGATACTCTTAGATACGTTACTTTTTAGGATATATGCACATTTTGATGTGAGCTTTAGAAGACTCACTAACATCCTTACACTGCTAGCAGGCCAAGACAGTGTAAATGAAGGGACAGGTACATGACGGGATTGTTAAACCAGGTGAGTATGCCATTAAAGGCCAGGTGTGTTCTACCTCAATTACACCACTGCCCAGCTGACTAATTGCTGGCCACTCTGCCCAGGTCAGCCACTCCAGCAGGGGAATCTGGGATATCACAGGCTACTGCCGCCACCATCTTTTAGGGTTGGGGAGGGAATACCTTGACAAGCAGTTTTTATGGCTCCTGAAAAACAGAAGTGCAAGTGATTATCCACATAGCTCTTAGCTCTTAACTACCCCAACCCCAAAATCCCACAAGGACAAGCCTCCATCATTAGAGTGCAACGTAGAAGAAAGTTTTAGCATACATATGGGCTGACATGTGGAAAACTCTAACCAAGCACATCTTTAGTTTTGCACAGTACCATACTCCAGTATTCCAGTGATTATAACTAATCATTACTAACCTTAGGACCAGAGTTTCACAACAAGTCCTCAGGGATCCCCAGATGGCCCACCATTTTTCTACTTTCACAGCTCTAAAGACAGCTGAACCAAACGAACCTGGTACCTGATAATGCTGCGAAGTGAGAACAGTGAGATAAATTTAAATATTTTGGATTTGCACAAAAACTATACATTTAATCAAGATTTAATCAAGATAGTGGATGCATATACAAGATGGCAAAACTAAAGTGAAAAGACAAAACAATCAAATGAATGCTTTTTGGTTTAGAGACTAGGCATTTATCTAAAATTCTTACCTGAGAGTAAAGATGGGGCGGATACAGGGGACTCTTTTTCATTGAACGTCTAATTGAACCATTTTCTATTCTCAGTAGAGTTACTCAGGCATTTAGCAAAGCTAACAGGCTCTAGTAATATTCAGACTGTGAAATGTTGTGTGTTGCAATAAAATGTCAGCATTCACCTTTGCTAAGTTCACGACAAAGTAACGATTACGAATATTTATAATATTTATAACCTGGGAGGAACCAAGACTCAAAAGGGAAACCCGTCTTCCTCAGGTCGACCCGGAGAGAAGAAAAGTCTTTATGGGGTTGAATAACAAGAGTAGGCCTTCATGCACAAGATCACTGACAGATAATTATTGAGTTTTCTGCCCCCTAATTTTGCATGTATGTAGTGGGTGCAGTAAATAAAAATTTATCGATTTCATCTAATGTGGTGTTTGGTGAACCTATTTTGTGTACATGTTTGCACATGGCCTTCAAGTGTTTTAGGATTAATCCAGTAGCGGCTATCTCGTTCAAAATAACCGTATGTGTACACAACATGACAACAAAACAGTGTTTTTATAAAAACAACAGTGTTTCATTTTGAAAAAGATCTGAGATGCTCTGCTACTTGGGTGTAGTGTTGTGCTAATTGTGTGAAGCAATTTAAAAAACGAAATAACTGCAATGTATTTAACCTTGTGGCGTTAGTATTTAAGAGTCCCCCTAAACTAACCTGAACTGACACTGAAGAGTTCTGTTTGCCAACAGATTAGATAACATGATCCTAAGCTAGAAGAAGGAACAAACCTAATTTCAGCATCTGAAGACTCTCTCTATTTCGGTCCTCCTGTCTGTACCAGTAATTATACGCATGTAATTATTAAATAACCGCCTTTTGAAATGTGTGTGAGAGCGGCCTGGGGTGAATTCTGGACTAATCTAATTGGGGCACCTTGTCTGAAAGTGGAGCAGGAGCTGTGAATCCAGACTAAGATGTCTTCTAACTCAATGGTGACCGTCTGGACTGCTGAACCCGGGAATATCTTTAATTCTGCTACATTAGGCGCAGAATGGGATGTCTAGTCAGTGTGTGATGAGCAGTGACAACATTAGGTTCTAAACACTCTGGCCTGTCTGACAGGAGGGAATGAGGGCTGGTTCTTTTCAATGACTATAATCAGCCAAACATCTGGAATGCTCCTTTAGGTGCAATTTAAAAAGTCTGCATTTCAGAGTTTGATTTGTAGACTATATGTAACCTTTCTTTGAACTGATCCCAAGAAGAAAGGCTAGCCTGCTGCTACTGCCGTATTATTCCCAATACTCCTTCACTATATTAAGTCATTGTTATTGGTTAGCCCTGCTATGAACCACAACTGGTCAAAAAGGTCTGACCTCAAGGCGGC
This sequence comes from Brachypetersius altus, assembly GCA_037974465.1. Lineage (NCBI taxonomy): Eukaryota > Metazoa > Chordata > Actinopteri > Characiformes > Alestidae > Brachypetersius > Brachypetersius altus. The sequence goes on from JBBPDB010000108.1 coordinate 3,993,050, forward strand.
GCTGTTGTTTAATAGGATTTCCTGTACATGGGTAGATGTTGTAGCAGACTATGTTCTTGTACATTTTTTCTCAAAGTGAAATTAGGTTGTGAACTGTGCTTTAGATGTTTTTTGTGACAAAAAGCATGTGTCACATGCACCAGTCACATGGCACGCACAGGTCAGAGGAAATGAGTGTGTCACAGAGTATATAAACAGGAAATAAGTTGATCCTAGTTGCTCCATTGAGTCCATCACCATACACGGGCAGAACTCCTGGTTTTGGTACGTTCGTGTCTAGAGCCGGTTGAAGTGAGCTCAGCAGATTGGGCTGCGTTGGTAGACCCCGCTCAGCTGCAGGGTATCGCAATAAATACGTTGCAGGGGGAAGTGCCTGAATTATGTGCTCAGGTAACTTTACTGCAATTGGTCCGAGAGCTCTGCCAAGCAGCCAGTGCCTCCAGCCCCCTCCGTTCTGCATATCACCTTTTACCTAAGATGTCTTTACCAGAAAAGTGGAATGGGATTGACGGGAAGTGTGAGGTTTTTGTGACTAACCTCAATCTTGTCTTCGAGTTTCAGACTGGGATATATCCGACAGAGCAAAGCTGGATCGCACTTCTCATCTCCCTCCTAACAGGACAGGCAGTGGAGTGGGCTACGGCAGTCCTGAAATCCAACAGTGCGGCATGCTTCTCGTATTCTGAGTTTGTTTGCCAGCTCAGGACTGATTTTCAATACCCTGAAAGAGAGGTGGAAGTTTCTAATAAATTATACCATCTGAGACAGGGAGAGAAGTCCTCAGTAAATATACAGCGGAGTTTCGCGCCCTCGTCGTACAGAAAGCATGGGGTGATGCCCGCTCTCCATCTTTACCAAAATGGATCTTAGGAGTGCTTATAACCTTGTTCGCATCAGGGAGTGTGATAAATGGAAGATGGCCTTCATAACTCTTACCGGTCACTATGAAACGCTGGTTATGCCGTTTGGTTTGTGTAATAGTCTAGCAGCATTCCAACAGTTTATTAATGATGTCTTTGTGAAATGCTGGGTCGCTGGGTCTTCACGTATCTTGGCAACATTTTGATTTATTCAAAGACTGAAGAAGAACATACCCAGCATGTCAGGGCAGTGTTAAAGAGGTTGCTGGCCCATCAACTGTCCTGTAAGTTGGAAAAATGTGCTTTCCACCAGTACTCCCCCAATTTTTGGGGTTTGTGATTTCCCAGTATGGAGGAGCCATGGAGACCCAGAAACTGGATGCTGTGTGTAATTGGCCTCTACCCAATTCGCTTAAGCAGCTCCAACATCTTTTGGGGTTTGCAAACTTCTAGAGATGTTTAATTCAGGACTTCAGTTAGGTTGCATCACCTCTTACTGCTCTTACCAAATCCACCAGGACCTTCTTCTCCAGAAAGTTCAAACACACTCAGCAGTATTACGGGGTAGGGGACCATGAATGTTGGCCATCAAGTGGGCTCTGGAGGAATGGTGTCACTGGCACCAGGGTGGCGCTGACCCATTTATTGTCTGGATCAACCACCAAAATCTAATCAGCATCCAGCAGGTTGAAACAGCTTTACCTCTACTAGACTTTGTGACTGGACTTCCTGAATCTGATGGCAAGAACACGATACTAACCATCGTGGATAGATTCTCCAAGGCCGTGCACCCGGTGGCACTCAGAGGGCTCCCTACTACTAAAACCACTGCAGAGCTTGTTTTAAAACACGTAATGCATGGGTTCCACAGGACATTGTCTCGGACAGAGGACCCCAGTTCACAGCCAGGTTCTGGAGAGCCTTCCGCCATCCGATCGAATCTACCTGCAGCCTCTCTTCTGGATACAATCCCCAGACAGAGCGGACCAACCAACAACTGGAGCACTTTTTGAGATGTTTTGTGGCAGACTGTCAGCGCTCCTGGGCCGCTACCTCTGTGTTGAGTTGTCTCACAAACATCACTACACCTAGCAACATCGCTGATGGCACCCTCCGGGACGTTTGTTCCATGTAGGTGACAGGGTATGACTTTCTATATGTCACATTCACTTATGCACCAAATCCAAGACACTGTCTCCCCGCTTTATTGGCCCCTACCTGATCACCCATAGGATAAACCCTGTCACCTTCCGGCTCCAGCTGCCTGTCTTCCTTTGTGTCCATGCTGTGTTCTAATCCTCACTCCTCTCAAACCCTTCATGACATCTTCTCTGGTTCTTGCTGCGCGGATCCTCCTCCACCTCAGATCATTGACGGTAGTCCTGTGTATGCCGCCCAGTGGATTCTTGACTCACAACACCGTGGCCGTGGCACTCAGTACCTTGTAGACTGGGAAGGCTATGGCCTTGAAGAACGGTCTTGGGTCCCCGGTTGTTCATCTTGGACCCATCCCTAATCCAGGACTACCGTCATCATGTTCTGTATATTGGACAAATATGCTCTCGACCAGCACTCCACCACTTTTTTGGGATTTGTGATTTCCCACTATGGAGTGGCCAGGGAATTCAAGACACTGTCTCCCTGCTTTATTGGAGCCTACCGGATCACCCATAGCATAAACCCTGTCACCTTCCGGCTCAAGCCTGTCTTCCTTCATTTCCATCCTGTGTTCTACTCCTCACACCTCAAACCCTTCATGACGTCTCCTCTGGTTCTTGCTGCCCTGGCTCCTCCTCCGCCTCGGATAGCCCTGCGTATACCCCCCGGCGGATTCTTGACTCGTGACACCGTAGTACCTCAATGACTCATTGACTAATCTTGGACCTATCCCTAATCCACAACTACCATTGTTGGGTGTCCTCCCAGCCAGGTCCACCTGGTGCCGGTCCTGGAGGGGGGCATGTACTGTCACATGCATCAGTCACGTGGCACACTTGGGTTATAGATAATGAGCATCACAGTATATAAACAGGAAATAGGTTGATACTAGTTGCTCAGACATTGAGTCCTGCAACCTTCATCTTCTTGCTGCTGTTAATCCTGGGTTATGTGCGTACTCACTTTCAGGTAATTGTGGGCATGAATGTTAACGGTGGCTCCGGTGGGAATCTTTAGTCTTGTGAGAGCGTTTGCAGATTAAAGTGCGTGATCCAACCAGACCTCTAGCTTCTATCCACGCTTGGGCTAATCCATCACCATACACGGGCAGAACTCCTGGTTTTGGTAAGTTTGTGTCTACTCATCCTTGTGACAACATGAAGCTGAGTGAATGTGGGGGTGGTGGTGGCCTAGTGGGTAGGATACTCATCTCTGGAGAGGTCATGGGCTCAAATCCTACCTTCAGCACACCACCATTGGGTTCCTGAGCAAGACTCTTAACCCCAAGTTGCTCCAGGGAGACTGCCCCCTGTAGTTAGATAGTGGAAGTTGCTTTTGATAAAAGTATTTGATAAATGCCGTAAATGCAAATGTTGGCTTAGACTACTGTTAATTTGTAGCTAGAGCAGAAAGGTGGGATAGTGTGGCATTTTTATGGCATCTTTTTTAGTGAAGATGTATCGATGACTTTTAAGTGGACATTCATGTATGTGTGTGTGTGTGTGTGTGTGTGTGTGTGTGTGTGTGTGTGTTTATGTGTAAGTAAATAAGTAACCAAATAAATAAATAGATAAATAAATAAATAAGACTATGTCTTAATATACAAACAGATATAGAAACTGAATTTTTTAAGACGTAGTCAACTCTCTTATTGACTACCTGCCAGTGAGACTATAGAGGATGTCATTTATGTTGAGGCGGTGGGGGGCACAAACTCACCCCACGGGTCTGATCTCACATCAGCACTGCACCGTTTAAAGGTTAATCAATCAATTTCATTTAGATCAAATGATCCCAAATCGAAGGTCATGTGATTTTTTTCCTACTAGACGTTTGTCTTGGAAACAATTAGTCGCATACACTACAGGGAAACAGTGCTCAAGCCTGTGGCCTTTCCTAATCCATCTAGATGGGAGGGGGAGGTGAAATGGGATGGGGTGGGGCTGGGGCTGGGGTTGCTGGGGGGTAGCGAGTCATGTTTTCATTGGGAGAGGCGAACTGTGCCGAATAAATTATGGCTGACATTTGGGTCTTGATGAAAAGGTTGAGCCTGAGACACAGTAACTAAATAATGTTGAATGGTCAAATGCTGCAGGCAACGTTTCCAAAATCCATTTCCCCAACAAAGCTGCGTCCAGCAGCAATAAGGGCCTTTTAATTGGTTTGCCCACTGAGTAAACCACTTTCAAATGCAGGGGCATTTCAGCACAGGCCCCAGATGCATAGTAGGGTGGTACAGCCTACAGCAGCTAACGCCTCCATGCTAAAGCTGCTTAATGCAACAATTAGCTCCCACTGCACACACTGATTGGTTGAAAGGCATTTTAGGCTCCTTATAACTGCTCTGCAAGCTGGTCATTTTGAGATGACATCTGGTAACCTAGCCAAATACTTCACAAAAAATACATACACTTGAGGCACCAAATATATTGTATGGCAGTGGCATTCTACTGTACTCTACTGCTAGCTGGTGTAATACAAATACTTGCAGAAACTGTAGAAACTGCAGATTGCACCCTGTGATCAACAGAAATGTCCCTAAGTATGTGTATTTTCATCTACACGCGTTTTTCCTCGGAATATCATGGGTTATCGTAAAATCGTTAAAAAATGTGTTACCTGCAAGCTGTTTATATTAAAACGATATGCAGCTACGTGGGCTTCACAAAAAATACACACTTGTGGCAGCAAATTTGGATGTTGTTTGTCAGTAGCAGTTTATGGTTTGAGTAGCGGGTATATAAACAGTGCTGAAATAGTTGTAGACTTACTTTAAAGTTGACAGCAGCATTGTTAGCATATACTGTAGCATAGATGTGGTAATATCCGTATTCCACTCCCTTAACAACATCATAGTTCTGAGATTTTTGTGGAAAAAAGAAAAGAAAATGAACATATCAGCTTCAGATTTTTTTGTTTACTCCAGGGTGCTTTTTGAAAATACCTGTTTTCCCACTGATACCGATTAGAAGGGGCCCCTGACATTTGAAATGAAGCCTCCAACCCCAGAGCTTTAGGCCTCAACCAAAATGGATAATTCAGCTACATGTTTTACAGTTTTGCAACAGATTTAAATATTTTAATATCATTATTTGAGCAGATATTTCATCAAACCTTACAGACCCCTAAGGCCCCTCGAAATCAGTTATGTATTCATCATTGATGACAAAAAGGCATTTTTTTGAAAAGCACCCTGGAATAAATGAAAAATGCTTCATCGGTCCATATATTTTTTAACAACTTAAATATCACTTGGTTCTCTGAATTCCGATGTTGTTAAGCAGTCTGAATACATTTAAATTTTACATTTACGGCATTTAGCTGACGCTCTTATCCAGAGCAACGTACATCAGTGCTTAATAATTTCACAACTGTTTCTTACCTGAAAAACAGCTTAAATCTGAGTCAACTATTTAACCGAGATACTGCAGTCAGAGCATCTATACAACAACTGTCACATAATAACTAGCCAACACCTAACCCAACAATACATGAGCCATTTAATACGAAATATTATCCTGAAGTAACGGTGGCAAAGAGAGGTGGGCCACGGCATTGGCTAATCGAATAATAGGTCAATATTTAATTCAAAATGTTAATGTTGTTACTACCACTGGAAATGTGGCCAAAACAGAGACATTTCATTTTAAAAACTCTTAAGAGTTTGAGAGTCTGAGGTTAGGCATGAACAAGAGTTCTTAATCTGGCCTGTGGCAAAAACTCGCCGTCTCCGGCCTCTGCTAAAATCACCAGCTGGGTGGAAAAACGAGGGAAAAAAACAACGAGCACGAAAACAAGATGAAAAAAAAACACATCAGGGCCATGTGACATTGTTCAGCATCTGAAGAGGAAAACAGAAAGAAAGAAAGAAACGAGGGCAAAGATGGATCCATACGATTTTCTTCCAGAACTGATCCAGATCCAGTAGCTCTTGTAGTCAACGACTAAGATTCAAGCATGTCTCTAAAATTCAAGCACTTCTCTTAAGATGAGTGTCTAAAAGTAGGCCATCGTGCTCACGCTGCTCAATCACTGAAGCCCCACAGGAAGAAACACAATGCTAACAAAAGTGAGCGTGTGCTATTTCAGGCTACACTTGCTACAGGACTGTCACTCTATTTTCTTTCTGAAATCCAATCCAGCATTTTCTCTATTACCCCCAAAGAGTGACATTATACCAGCTCTACAAGATCGAAGGAGAAATCAGGGTACTGTCCAGGTCAGTCCCTCAGAACACTAACATATGTGTAGGAACAGACAGTGTAAGGCCTCGTTTACACTGTCGGTTAAATGTGACCCAATTCCGATTTTCTGCTCATATGTGACACAGATCGGATCTGTTCCATGACGGTGTAAACAGGAGAAATCGCATGCATTCGGATATTCTGAGATCGGTTTCAGGCCTCGTTCATATGTGGAAATAAATCAGATATAAATCAGATAT
>JBBPDB010000108.1:3999611-4011379 GCA_037974465.1 Brachypetersius altus
GAAGAGGGAGTTCATTCCACCACTGGGGAGCCAGGACTGAGAAGAGTCTTGACGCATGTTTCCCTCTTCTCTTGAGCTGCGGAGGCTCAAGACAAGCTGTGCTTGAAGCCCTGAGAGGACGAGAAGTGACACGTTGTTTGATCAATTATGTTATGTATGGGGGTGCAAATCCGTTTTTTGGCCTTAAAAGCAATCGTTAAGGATAGGATATTACCACATCTAACTTTAAGGTCTACAACTTTTTCAGCATTATTTATGTACCAGCTACTCAAACAGTAGACTTCTACTGCGAAACAATTGTGGCACCTACTGCGAATCTAAATTTGGTGCCACAATTAATTGTCATTATTTTATTTTTGGTGAAGTATTTTGGTCAGGTTGCCAGGTGTTGTTTTAACATTAGCAGTCTGCAGATAACAATGTTCACTTCTTTCCTGGCATTGCATTTCAGAGATATTCCAAGGAAAAACATTCACAAATGAAAATGTGCATACTACAAATATTAGTCCAAGCCAAACTAGACACAAATAAAATGTTTCCCTCAGAATATAGGCCACCTCACACCTAATCAAGGTGGAGCCTCAGAGATGTTTTTGGAGTTACGGGTGACCTGGCTAACCTTAAAATGCCCCCAGCTATCATTTAAGCTGCTAGATCTACTTTTATGGTGGAATATAATTGCTAATATTAAAAATAGTACCATAATTACATTTGTAGCTTTTCTTTTTTATTTACATCTTGAGGACATCATCAGGGCTGGGGTGATTCTGCCATTGTGTTATTGGTGACAACACATGCTCTCCTGGGTTCTATTGCTGTGCAGTCTGAAGCACTGAAATTCCATAACTGCTCTTGCTTCTGTTGCACTTTATTGTCCCATACTGAAGGTTCTTAAGGGCAGTGGGTGTGTGTCTCTGGGGCCTTGCTTAATTTAGCCTGCGGTAACACTCCCCTTTCCTTCCACATAATGGATAATTCCGCACACCATCATGCAGGAAAGGTTTAATTAAATCATATTCCAATCATAATCCATGTTGTTAATTAAACTGGATAATTTATAAGTACAAAAAAGGGTATTTATTAGCTGCTCTCTAGTGCTGGTGCTACAGCGGCACATTAGAGAGTGAGTACCCCCCCCCCCATGAAGCCCCCCCGCAACTCCCTATTCCCACTCCCTCCCCTTTTCTATTGATGCCTCCACATGATTGATAACGAGACAGTGACTGCTGTACTATTTGTCTAATGGCTGTGCAATTAAATCCCCTTGTAAATGACCCATGCCTCATTTCATCCTAATCTATGGAATTTTGATTGAATTTGTCAGCACTAATTGAAAAATACTGCTATTTAATGTCTGCATTGCAGTTGCGGCTCAGAATGCCTTTAATGAGACGGTGTCCCTGTGACCCGGCGGAGGTGGGGGTTGTCCTTGATTTGGAATAGTGGGTGCAGAGCAGAGGTCATGGCTTTAGGGTGGGTGCCCATAGATTAAGAATAATTTAAGACATATACAATAGAGGCCTACACAGCTTTTAATGATCCAAGCAGAGAAAATGATCAAATACATAATAAATCTAGAGAATGACATTGCGAGGGTCAGTCCTGAGGTTACTTACATTACAGATTTATAATGTGTGTGTATATATATATATGTGTGTGTGTGTGTGTGTGTGTGTGTGTGTGTGTGTGTGTGTGTGTTTGTATCCATAAATATATACACTTTGGGACCCCCATGGAATATGGGACCCAGATTTTTCAGCTGTACAAATATTTATATATATACATGTTCATATTTATATTTACATTTTTTTCTGCCTCTCCGCTCATGTGAATGATAAGGGAATATCTCTAGTAGCTCTGTATCTCTGAAATACTCATCAGAGAATGTTGCTGGGTGTGTTGTATGCTGAGCAGAAAGAGCGTTCTGTGTGTGTGTGTGTGTGTGTGTGTGTGTGTGTGTGTGTGTGTGTGTGTGTGTGTGTACTGTCTGAACGAGCGCGTGCTATGCAAGATGAATGGGGCCGACAGATTCCCTGAGAGCGTGTGAGTGGTGACAGGATGGCACAGAGAGATGACATAGTGTTGAGGAGAGAGGGGGGGGGGGGTTTCAAAATATCTCATATCAAGCCCATCATCTGCACACACCAGCCTACAGGAGCTTTGAAAAAAACATACCTAAAGCATTTCTGCAGAACACGTCTTAAAGCACTGCATAAAATGATCCCGCACACGCTTCCATTTGTTTACTCTTGTCTGAACCCGCTTTAAAGCGCTTTGTAAAACTTTAAAATCTGTCGTAAGAGATACTCACAGAAATCTCATAAACTCTTGAAAACGGACTGGAGTGTTACAGAAGGAACGATGTTATATATTCATACGTCATCTTTTTTCATTTGGAGTGGCTAAATCGTAAGACTTCCTTAATTTTCACATAAAAACGTAACACTGGGGGGGGGGTGCATTCAAACTTATACTCAGTATAAATTCGGATTCACACAAATACAAAAATGCAAACGTTTTATTTTAAGCTTAAAGGTGTTAAACGCGTCGTGCGACATCTTGCTTAACAAACACTGATACATTTAGTAATGTTTTTTGTATAAAATACATATGAGATTTTAATATTTATACGAGATTACCGGACATTCTAGGTTCTAAATGAGAAAAGCCATTTTTATTAGAAACGTTTGTGTTCTAGAGTTCCCAAAATCAGACGCAGATTAAGTGCTTCTGGACTGATATATCCTGCGACTGATAAACAGATCACCATTTTCATGCGGTTTTCTGTATATGAGTGTCAGCGTCCGCTCGCCTTTAAGCGTCAGTGCTTTTCCAGGGCAACGCGTTTTCGCGCGGCCAATAAAAACGCGCGCGCCGGTCGTGGGCGTGTTCGCACGCGCTTAAACGGAGGGAGCGCAATTCAAACGGGCCAGTCGAGCCAGCGCGAGGCAGCGAGGACGAGAGAGCGCGCGAGAGAGATCCGAGTCTGAACTCACCTCAGAACTTACTTCAGGTCACGGCTGCCCGCGCGCACTGAGACCCCTGGCATGCCGGTTCGCGCGCGACCACCGGCCTTTTTGAAGAGACCTCAGCGTGACGTGGCGCGCGCCTCTGCTCGGGGCCTCCGGAACGCGCGCGCGGAGGCGATGATGGTTTAAACTGGTTCGAACGGTTTGTTCCCCCTCGCTGGATTATACCGAGACCTCTGACGCCCCGAACAGCCAGCCCGCGATCCATCAGCGTGCACGCGCGAGTTTTTGAGCGCGGCCCTCGGCCCCTCGCACTTCGTGATGATGCAACGCCCCGCCGCCTTCAGCATCGACTCGCTGATCGGTCCCCCGGCCCCCAGCCCCGGCCCGCTACTGTACGCAGGGTACCCCATGTTCGTACCCTATCGCTCCGTGGTGTTGCCGCCCCCACCGCCGCCCCCCGTGCACCCCCCGCCGCCACTGCCGGCCCCGGCGCACCCCCCGCACCAGCTGCCCGCAATGCCTGGCTCCTTCTGCTCGGGCCTGGCGCTCATGGCCACTCTGCCCGGAGGTTTTCCGCACGCGCCGCAGCACCACGACGCGGCCCGGAAGTTCGGAGGCGGACAGCAGTCGCTGCACGCTACTTTCGACAAGGTGCAGGAAGCGCGCGCAGATGGGGACGATGGGAAGGGGCTCGGGGGTAAGGAGACCACAGCACTTCTGCCGCTTGCTTTTCACGACGAGGCCGGACACTGCACCACAGGTCAGCTCACAGAGTGTGCGTGTTTCTTTTCATATATAATATATAATACATAAACACACCTATATAAGTGCGCCAAAAGCCTACTTTTTTATTTTGTTGTGTAAAAAAAATAAGTGTAGGGTGACCATTCTGTTATATGTCAACACAGAAACACTGCGCCCGGGGAACAGGGTGCCTCAAGGGTATATTAAAAGTGTCACGAGCAGTCTTGGGATTCGAACCCAGCATCTGATCGCAGTGCGAACGCCCTAACCACTAGGCCACCAGCTGCCCTAAATTCACTAAAAATTCACAGTTGTAGACCAGTTTGTTCGAATTGACATTTTTTTCACTTTGGCGTTTAAGATCTCTTGCGAATAACAGCGTCTAAAGCATGGCAGAAATATGTTTCTTATGATTTTCTGTAAACTCTCTCTTTCTATTAATTACATATTAATTACATATACATATTTTTATATGTAGCATTTCTGTGGTGAGTAAAAAATTAAGCTGATTTATTTATTTTACATCAAACCCTCCTGCGAATTATCGCGCAGGAGTGATGTTTCGTGGGGATATTTTACAAGGAAAAATAAATCGTCTGTTTTTTAAGTTGGTGCAGCGACCCGAGAAGACGGAATGTCTTCTAAATGTTTGATGAGAAAATGTTGGAGTCGCGGGATTCACTTATTTTACAGGTCGCTAGTACAGGGTGTTAACCCGGTAAAAACTGAGGGACGAGGAAGAGCCTTGCGTTTGAAACACCGTGTATCTTTGGGGCAAATAAACACAGTTCGCACTGCGGGGGGTTGGGGTGGGAAGGAGGGGCAATCCAGCATTTGAGACTAATTTATTTTTGCATTTTGCGCTAAACTGCGCTCCCTCACGCGCGACTCGCCCCCCGCCCAATAAAAATCCCCGTGTCTCTGTTGCTTTTGTTTTCTCTCCAAATGCAAACACCGCACGCAATTGCCCCCAAAAGTGGCCACAGTGGAAAGATCTCGAGCCCACCACGGAGCCTAATAGGGTCTGACTGGTGCTGGCTCCTGCTGTTCTTCCCAGAGCAAAAGAAAGAAACGCAAATGTGATTATTTTAGTGAAACCTGAATTAGGAAACAGCAATAAGACTGATCTAATATTAAAGACTGATCAGAGAACACCGCTTTAAAGAACATACTTTACGGCTGAGTATATTTCTCAACTCTCTGCTCCATTTCTCTCAGACTAAACTGACTGCCGTTACGCACGTAAAAACACAAAAATAGCAGTGAAACAGCAGAATGAAGAATTTAGCGGTGTTTTTTTGCAACCAAGTCGTCACAGAGCAGTTTTACAGAGTCCAGTTCCGAGCTCCATGAGAGTAAGCCAAAGGCGACAGAAGCGAGAAAAAACTTCCCTCAGCTGGAGGAAGAAACCTCGGGAGGAACCATGACTCAAAAGGGGAACCCATCCTCCTCAGGTTGGCCCGGAGAGAAAGAAAAGAGAGTCTTTATGGGTTTGAATAACAAGAGGAGGCCTTCATGAACAAAATTATTGACAGATAGGCTGTCTACGGCTAAGAGAGTTGGAACTACTAAAATATCCATAAAGGTAAATTTGTCGGAAGAGAAAACTGTAGATTTTGATCAATAAAACATGTTGATTTTATTATTTATTATTCTCATTTTTTGTCATCTAAACGGCTTTTTGACGGATTTTAAATATTATGTCAATATAAAAATAATAATGTCCAAAAATAGACCCACGGGACAAGCAGCAAGTGCACGAGTCCAGTATAATGAACAAAATATATTTGTTAAAAGTTTACAGATCAAAAAGGCGAAGGACTGAAAAGAAACGGAGAACAGTGCACTGGAAATCAGTGTGTATGTTCATATTTGTGCTGTATTTTCAGACGCGTATTTGTTTGTCCGTAACCCTGGTCCCGGAGATGAACATTTTGGCAGAATTTAGCTCCAGCTGAAATCTAACTCTATTCGTCTAAAAAAGTGAAGCGGCCTGATGATGTGAATGTGTTCAAACAGGGCTGGAAGTGAACTGTTCAGGATGGTAGAGTTCCTACAGCAGGGCCCTCACGGGGCGTCCGGGATACAGTGAAGTTTGAAACAGTCCCCAGTGTTGAATTAACACCTGGTTACACATCACGAGTGGATTTTTTAAAAATAGGAAACAGTTTAGTTTTAATGTATTGAATTTAAGCACAAAATATTAAATGTGTGTGCCATAATTTTGAACAGGCTACGTCTTATGTTTTTCCCCAGTGTGTTCAGATTCAGCAAATGTGTAAAAAATTTTCGGTTTGCTAAAATGTGTTCTCTGTAGAGGGTGCGTTCCTTTTTACTCTTAGAAAAGCAACAAAACATGTGGCTCGAGGTGCCCACACTTTTGCAAAGGACTGTATATTTTAACTTGGCCTATAAACGGGCTGGTCTGGGAATGTTGTTTTGCATTAGCTTATGAAACCGACTTTTAAGAAATATTAGTAACACACATATGAATCGATTCTATTTTCCCTCCCCTAATAAACACTGGCGTTCACCACCAGTTCAGCTCTAGTTCAGTGTTTGTTCAGCAGTAGACCAGCAGTAGTTCAGCACTAGTTCGCCTCTAGTTGAGCGCTATTTCAGCACTAGTTCAGCACGGGTTCAGTATTAGTTCAGCGGTGGTTTAACACTAGTTCAGCACTTGTTCAGCAGTGGATCAACTCTAGGTCAGCACTAGACATGCTGTAAATTGAGTCTGATTTCTGACCGGTTCCTCTTTTCTTATCCGAACAGTTCGAGGTCACGCGAAGGACGAGTCGAAGGAGGACGAGTGTCACCGGAAGGAGGACGGATTCTCTCTGGACAGTGATCTGGACTACAGCTCGGATGAGAACGCGCTGGTCCATAAGGAGGACGGCGAAGCTGGAGGGCCGCTGGAGGAGGGCGCGCGGGGGGGCGGCGGTGTGAGCGGGGCGGGCGCGGGTTCGGCGGGCGCGGGTAAGAACCGGCGGCGGCGGACCGCCTTCACGAGCGAGCAGCTGCTCGAGCTGGAGAAGGAGTTCCACTGCAAGAAGTACTTGTCTCTGACTGAGCGCTCGCAGATCGCGCACGCCCTCAAGCTCAGCGAGGTGCAGGTGAAGATCTGGTTCCAGAACCGGCGGGCCAAGTGGAAGCGCGTGAAGGCGGGCAACGTCAACACGAAGGCGGGCGAGCCCTCACGCAACCCCAAGATCGTCGTGCCAATCCCCGTGCACGTGAGCCGCTTCGCCATCCGGAGTCAGCACCAGCAGATGGAGCAGGCCAGGCCGTGACGTCATCAGAACTATGTTTTATAGAAAGACTGTGAGAGTGCGTGCGTGTGTGACACAAAGAGGGGGGCGTACCTGGGTGTAAGGAGAATTCTTTCAGAACATCTGAATCCTGAGGAACAAGAAGGACCTTATAAGCTAATGCTGGACCTAACAGTACAGAGACACTGCTTTTGCAGTAAAACGTCATTCTGTTGCACTAGCACCTGAAAGGACAAAACAGCCACGCCCCCGGTCTCCTAAACTTTTACCCCTCCCCCTACAGTATTTGTTATTATTAATCCTTAATTCAATTCAGTTTCTCTAATTTAACCCCCCCCCCTCCCCGGGCTGCAGGGGCGCGTGCTGCTAATTTATTTGATATTGTGCGAAACGTGGCTAACACTCGGTGCTTTTACTCGTTAAGATTATTGTGTGGATTAAAGTTGGGTTCTGAGCAGTTGTGAAAAAATTGTCCGCTTGTTTATTGAAGCGTAAAGGACATTAAAATATCCACAGAGAGAGTTTAAAACCACCCGTGTGTGTGAGTGTGAAGCCTGTCGAGGGAAAGTTTCAGCTCGAAGACATCTTAAAACTTTATTTACTGTCTATTTTTAGTTCCTTACTTTGTAGTCTAAGAGCCTAAAAATTATAACACAAGAACAACAGTATTAACAACAGCAAAAATAATAATAACAACGGCAACAACAACAACAACAACAACAAATAATAATGCTAATAAAAAGAATGAAAAAAAAACACCGTTTCTGTCTCATACACTGAATTGGCATATTTTTACCTGGATATTTCATTTCGTTATTCATTTAATTCGGTTTATTATTTGCTATAATCAGTGTCTTTCTGATTTTGCGTTGTACTTGCTTTGCTTCTTTCTTTCTTGTAAGAAAAAACTGGTCTAACCACAGATGAGCAGGGGATATTCCGCAAAGGCAAGGCACAGAAAGAGTGAGAGGAACTAATTGTGAAAAAGAAATCCACCCTCCTGACCACTCTTCGCTGCGGCCACGTGCAGTTATTCGGAGACGCGGCAGAGCGCATTTTAATGACAAAAATCATTCGATAAGAATTTTAATAATCATTCTATTAAAATACTTTTATTGTATATTAAAAATCAAAATATAAAAAGAATTACATTATCGACCATGCTAAACTATTATAAATCTAATCTTAATCCTAACATTCTATTAGCAATCATATTCACTGTGGTTTTATTTGTTGATATAAATATTCTCTTAATTATATTATATTGATATAAATATTCTCTTAACACTCATTATATTAATAAACATTCTGTTAACACATCTTAATGAACATTCTGTTAACAACCATATTAATAAACGTTACATTAGCATTCTATCAATAAACATTCTATTAATGATAATCCCATCAATAAATATTTTATCAGTCCGCACTCAAACGCTTTATTATTGTTCGTTCTGGGCCTGTTTGTTTCTTTCGATTGTTTATTTTGTTTTCTTCATATGAATTATTTCAGATAAATTTATTAGCTTTTTCGCATAAACCACGAATTTCCGCGATTGAAGCTCAAATTTTACGTTAACCTCGGGCAGAATCTTGTTTACTGAAAAGATATTAAAATAAATCAATTTAATGCATCAAACAAAGACTGTTAATGACTGAAAAAAGTACCAAATACAAAACGAGACCTGGAAAAATAATTAAAGACTCCACAGTAATAAAAAGCAACATTTATTCATCCATTCATTCATTTTCTGGAACCGCTTAATCCTTACTGGGGTCGCGGGTACCCGAAACCTATACCGGGGTCCCGCAGGCAGGGACTCGCCCTGGGCGGAAAAAGCAGTATTTTATTTAAAAAAAAACCTGAAATACTTTGATTCTCCAACACAAACATCACCTTTTATCAGCACAATCACAACACACACACTCACACACACACGCTTCAGCTGCAACTAAACAGCAAAGATGAATCATGTGATGTAGAGAAGAGAGAGAGCGCAGCGCTCTCTGACAATTGCCTTAACTCTAATGAATTTTTTTGCAAATTGTAATCAAGGCAGGCCGTCGTGGCTGACAGATAAATGGGCCCCAGGGGGTGCAGGGGGGAGAGCGGGGGGGCGCTCAGCTTTTCACCACAGCGTGTCCCTCCCGCACTAAATTAACAGCAACTTGTCTAAGCTTCAAATTAACCTCCAATGATTAATTTTGATGGAGAACAAGACCTGAGACTCGTGCCCCCCTCCCTAATAGGCACTGGCTGGAGGATCCATTAACAGTCTGAACCCCCTCATCACCCCCCTCCCCCCCCCCCCCCCACCTCCACCACCAGTGATCTAATCTGTATTAAACAAGTAGAACACACTGCAAAATTTGTTTGAAATTTCATTAGCACAATAAACAGTGTGTATAAAGATCAGATAAAGATTAAGAAATGATCACCAATAAGCATTTTTCATCATTCTGTCTACCAAACATATTTCACTGGGGTTTTATTCGGATTACAATCATTCATCGGTTGGTAAAATAATCTGTACAAGTCATTCAAGTGGTTTGATTTCCTGGAGGGAATCAGAATTGTTCACATTGGTAGCAGTTTGGAACCAGACGTCTAAAGCTCCCTATATTAACTATATTAATCCCTATATTAACTATATTATATGAACATTAAATACTAGATATGAACACAATATACAGTGCTGTTTTGTGAAGCCTTAGATAAAAAAATCTTTTTTTTAACCTATTCATAGCGGCGGGTTATTTGCAGTGTTGAAAGGCAGAAAAGTCCCCGAAGAAAGTGTACCAGCAACATTACATATAAAAACTCAGACCCATGTTCTCTGATAATTTGGGCAGTGAATAAAATGCCTTCATTCGAACTGTAGATGTTGCGCTGTTCCCATCACCACTATTGTACGGAAATCCTGTTAGAGATCGTTTCTTGTACATAAAGTTTCATTACAATGCACACATTTCAGTAAATGAATTAAACAGCATTTAAGTGCAATTTAATTCAATTAACTGAATTCCTGGAATTATAAATACATTAGTACTAAGTTTCTTTTCAAACGTACAATTTCAACATCATTACAAAACTGCAGAGCAGCAGATCTATCGTTTTACAACACATAGATAACTGATAAAGCACACCAATATAATTCAAGCGGACGTGCAGGCTGCAGTAATCAGTCTGCAATAATCAGCCTGCAATAATCAGTCTGCACGTGTGCGTGTGTGTGCCAGGCGGTCCTTCAGCAGTTCTCCTTCTCTTCGAACACAGCAAGATTATCATCACACCATGATGGCTGTGCTCACGGCTCATTTCAGCGCCTCTCTAGCATTCCTAATGCCATTAGCGTGTGAATGTGTGTGTGAACGCGAGAGGTTCGCACACTCTGATAGATGGACACACAGCTCTGTTAATTCACTGAACCAGCGCCTCGCCTCACTGGACCCCGTCACATTGTGAAACGGGGGTGATTTATGATGAGAGCTGATCAGACTGGAGTGGGACAAGATGCTTCGAAAGGGAACTCTTTTTATCACAAGCTTGAAGTTGGCACCCTGTTTACTGTCCTGGAAGTTGAGCAAAAAATTTAATTAACACTTTTTTTCCAGAGTCATGGCATGTTTGGTGTCGGAAGTTTACTTCTTTGCTTTTGAATTCGACATGAGCAATAAAAACTCAATAGGCATCATGCAAGAATAAACCGCCACAAGACCACCTTAATGTTCCTGTGTAAAAATAGCATGTAATGAGTTATTTGGTCTTTTTTTTTTTGGTATTTGTAAAATTATGTGGGGCAGGACTTACATCCCTGGATCAGCCATTAAGATGCATGATGAGAAGGGTGTTGTGTTGAGACTCCTGGTGCATCACAATGGCAGTAAATTGGCACGTTCATAATACATATACTGGCTTTACATTTTCCAACCTAGAGATGCCTTTTATGGCACTTCACAGAATTTTGAGAAAGGATATAAGTAAAAAACATGATTTATTATCCACACATGCAGAGCAGACTCTGCTTACAAACATTAATATATGATCAATCGATTGTCTCTATCAGCTGCCCAGTCCATTTATTCAGTATTAAGAGTAATTTCTGTTTGGTCTGGACTGACATTTTGCACCGGGCTTACTGGCAGGGTTGAGATGTAACTGAATGCGTGTTTTGAATACATGTACGGAAAACAAATATAAGTGTCTGTATTCAGAGCATGTTGAACAAGCAATATTCAGAATACAGCTCCTGTTTGAGTTTTTTGGAGAAAGATTTTTAACAATTGTTTGACAAAGAAACTGAAAAAATAGCTTATTCACAAATTTCTATTCCTGCTCAAGCCTGATCAGACTGATCGAGCAGGTGATTGTCCCAGTTATTTAAGTCAGTGTTACTGAGATCTTTGGAAGGATGGACATGTTTCTGAGAGCTAAACTCTTGTGTGTATTTTGTGGCATGATGTTTCATCATACAAATCATTACAACTTCATATAAACACTTTATTGTCACATTTTGTTACAGGCATTTGTCAATTATTTCACATTTTTATTATGGTGAGTTAAGAAAAACTGGACAAATGAATTTAAAAAAAGTATCCTATAATATCCAAAAAACCCCAAACATATATAGTCTGGAGGCTTGTGACCACCCATTTCTGCATTTACTGATCAGCTGAATCCATGAGATGGAGGAACACCGGCACGGGGATCGTAGGAGTTAAAGTGAACTGAAAGAGGGAAGCAAAAAAAAAAAAAAGACTGAAAAATCCTTCAGATTTTTTT
>JBBPDB010000108.1:4074739-4087865 GCA_037974465.1 Brachypetersius altus
TCTTACAGTCATTAGTTACAGGGACAGTCTTACAGTCATTAGTTACAGAGACAGTCTCACAGTCATTAGTTACAGAGTCAGTCTTACAGTCATTAGTTACAGAGACAGTCTCACAGTCATTAGCTTCAGAGACAGTCTTACAGTCATTAGCTACAGGGACAGCCTTACAGTCATTAGCTACAGGGACGGTCTCGCAGTCATTATTTACAGAGACAGTCTTACAGTCATTAGTTACAGGGACAGTCTTACAGTCATTAGCTACAGAGACTGTCTTACAGTCATTAGTTACAGAGACAGTCTTACAGTCATCAGTTACAGGGACAGTTTTACAGTCATTAGCTACAGGGACAGTTTTACAGTCATTAGCTACAGGGACAGTTAGACTCACCAGATGACGATGGCAACTATTTTCAGCACAGCTTCATTGAGGCTTTGGCAGAAGTTGACCAGCGCGCTGCCGTTAGGCCCCATTCTGCCCAGCATTATCCCTGAACACAAAACCACTGTTAGTCCAGTCTCCAGCCCTTAGTCCTGGTTTCTCTGAGGAGTTTGATGAAGATCTTGTAACACTGGCTGTAAGAATAAAGAAAATGAACTGAGGCTGTGTGTGAGAGACTAACCCATGGTGGCAGAGAAGATGACGATGCCCAGGACGTTCATGCCCTCGCTGGTTCCAGGCAGGGTGCGGAACACCACGTCCGGTGGAGGCGTCAAGTCCAGCTGGAAGTTTTGGACGTCAGAGCCGTTATCGTCCTGCACATCGTAGATCAGCGGCCGGCGCGTGGTCGTCTCCGTCAGACTGCTCACCGTCGTCTTGGGAGTCTTCATGATGGGGACGCTGTTGGTGCGATACTGAGGAACAGGAGAAAACAAACTGAGTTCTTTCATTAATTTCTAAAATATTAGTAAAATAAACCCCTGATCTCATCATGATCCAGCTACAACTCTTCAGAGGAAGATCCAGGGCATGGCAAAATCTCACATTTTCAGGACATTTTCAGAAAATTAGACTCATTATTCTGCTTGACTGGATTCTTTCAGAACTGACGCATTTCATTATGATTCAGGTCATTTACAAGTATCGTAAATTCGAAATTCATTTTAAAACTACACCAAATACTCAAATGTAACTATTTCACAGAGCTCGAATATAGAGGAATATAAAACACAGCTATTATATACAAATATATTTAATTTACAAAGAAAATCTTAATCAAAGTTTTATATTATTGCAAATACTGTAACACAGTTGTAACATTCAAATTATAAAAAGGGTTTTTATATTGAAATAGAGACATGTTTAGTGAGGAAATGTAAAAGCTTTGAGTAAATGAAATGATTTGTGTCAATTCAGTTCAGTTCAATTCAATGCAGTTCAGTTTGATTCAGGTCAGTTCAATTCAGTTTAATTCAGTTCAGTTTGTTTCAGTTCAATTTATTTCAGTTTTTCAGGTCAAAGCGCTTACCTGCTGAAATGTGGCCTGAACCAAATTGGCAGGAAACATATTCCTGTGGGGGGAAAACATGGGTTGTGTTAATATAGTACTAATACCAAAACCAATATAGTATAACTACAATACTAAAACCAGAACCAATATAGTATAAATATAATACAAATACCAATATAGTATAAATACAATACTAATACCAAAACCAATATAGTATAAATACAATACAAATACCAATATAGTATAAATACAATACTAATACCAAAACCAATATAGTATAAATACAATACTAATACCAATATAGTATAAATACAATACTAATACCAATATAGTATAAATACAATACTAATACCAATTTAGTATAAATGCAATATTGATACCAGTACTACAATACTACTAGTATTAATATAGAATAAATGTTATATTTAAACAAATTCCAATGTGTTTTACATTTTTCCTGTTTGATCAAACTTCAGGGGAAACTGTTCATGATCGTTGTTTGGCTGGTCTAGATATCCATCAACTCAATAAAATATAAAATGAAATAAAAAACCTTTCATATAAAAGTCCTATTGTATGATCTCCTCTAATTCCATTATTTATTGGTTTCCATTATTTAGAGGATAAAAAACCTGACTCTACTCCGTATTGAGTGCTGTCGCTAAAAAGTCCTTGTTAAAACAATGAAAAGATATTGAACAAAAAAATGTGTGCAAATGTGTGCAATGATAATGAAAACTGTTTTGCAGCAATACTAAAGGCATGTGCTTAATAAGGACTCCAATTAATTGCATTCAACACTTTGTCTTGCCTTACATTTTGTACTAAATTAAAAATTCTGCAGATTCTTCACTTTCAGAAAAAAAATTATGCAGTGCTGGTAAGGTGTTCATCCAGTTCAAGGGTGTCCCGATTCGATACTTAGTATCAGTATCAGTCTGATACTAGCCAAAACTGAATCTGAAATAGCAAAAAGCCCAATCAGGTAAAAGCTGAACTAAACTCTGATCAACGCACCAAAAAGTAAAACACAGGTTGTGTCCCAAACGGCTCCCTGCTCCCTACATAGGGCACTAAAATACTCCTGCACACACAATGTAGAACACGTCTGACACATAACTACTGGAGATGATCCATATTCTATTCATATTCATATCCACATTAATACTCCACCCCATATAGTTCTCATATGTACATCATAGTCATGTAAGACCTGCACTTTGTTATCCAGAACTGTTGCTTCGTTACAGAACTGTTTAAGGCCGGGCGTTTCACTGCATGTCGTACCATGTGTGATGGCGTATGTGACAAATAAAATCTGAACCTGACTTCAGAATGGAGACTCTGGGAATATATGAGTGTAGAAACTAGAATTTTATGATGTGCAAAGTGCCCCCTAGAGGAAGGAGCTATACCACAAAACTCATTCGTGGGGAAAGATCTGAAGATGATCTGTTTGGAGGCGGCCTCTGTGTGATGGATGGATGGATGGATGGATGGATGGATGGATGGATGATGGATAGATGATGGATGGATGGATGATGGATGGATAGATGATGGATGGATGGATGGATGGATGGATGGATGGATGGATGGATGGCAATAATAATAATAATGATAATAATAAATAGTCTTCACCACTGCCTACCACTGGCTGTGCTCAGAAATACTGAGCTCCCTGCCAGAACGCTCAAAAAGAGACTCTGCCAGCTCGGAAACGCGAGGGCTGCCTCTTTACAAACACAGCTCCACAGCAGAGGCCCTCGCTTCACCACTCTGCTGGACATTCACCACAAATCAGACAAGCTCGCTGTCGGAAGCGACTGGAGACAAAAGAGGACAAAAGCAAAAACTGTTTTGCATTTGGTAACCCGTTCTCCTGAACAAACTTTTAAAAGCAAGGGGAAAAGCAAACGAGGGTCTGCCAGCACTGACACGTTTCTCACAGCGACAATAAGCTTCTTGGCATTCAGCCGCTCTGCTCATTCCATACGAACACATGTAATCAAAGCTGCCTCGCTTAGCGCGACTCAGAGTGCGGCCGTGGCGAACTGGCCAAGTCCCGCTGGGGGTTTTGTCCTAAGTGCTCAGGGACGGAGTTGAACTAGGTCATGTTTGTGCAGAACACGTTTATCTAGATGATTCCCCGTGACGTCAGAGCCCGCTTTGCTTTTCCAGGCCAGGCAGACGGCACACAAAGCCTGGCAAATTTGAATGTGTCACTAAAGTACGGCTGCGAATCACCAGACTAGGATGTGAAAACAGGATTGTCTCCCATCCCCTGATGGATCTGCTGCTTTCTTCAAACACGTCCTCCTCGCGTACGCTCTCCTCAGCTCCGAGATCAGGAGGCGATAAAGCTAATCATGCTTTAATACAAATGCGAGGCAGTTTCCCTTCTAGGAGAGCAAAGATGGAGAAGGTGACCTCCTTGGTAGTTAGACAGCGTAACGCTGCATCCCCATTAACGCTGGAGCCTCCAAGCCCCTATTACTGCAGTCATTAAGGCGACGGAGCTCTCTCTCTCTCTCTCCAGACACTGGGGTCGCATCGATTAGCTGTGATGCTAATTGCTTTTGTGAAATGACAGATACAGCAGCAGGAGTCTCCAGACGGCATTCTTCTGCATTAAGAGTCATCAGTGTTTGTGCTGGGTCAGGTGTGTGTTCACCATTATCAGGGCTGTGTTCACTGCGAGAAGTTTGAGCTTAAGTGGAAATCATTTGAGGCAGAAACATTTGAGATACATCAGAAAACATACGACGGTGACCAACACAGACCTTCCTGCAGGCTCTAGTTGTAACCACACCTTCAGCTGATTTACTGCACAATCATATGTACTGATGTTCTGCATTTTTGCACACAAATGAGATGAGATAAGATGAGATAAGATGAAATAAGATAAGATAAGATGAAATAAGATAAGATAAGATGAGATAAGATTAAATAAGATAAGAAAAGATGAGATAAGATAATATTAAATAAGATAAGATGAGATGAGATAAGCTGAAATAAGATAAGATGAGATAATATGAGATAAGATGAGATAGGATAAGATGAGATGAGATAAAATGAGATAAGATGAGATAAGATGAAATAAGATAAGATAAGATGAGATAAGATTAAATAAGATAAGATAAGATGAGATAAGATAAGATGAAATAAGATAAGATGAGATAAGATAAGATGAGATGAGATAAGATGAAATAACATAAGGTGAGATAAGATGAAATAAGATAAGATGAGATAAGATAAGATGAGTTAAGATAAGATGAGATGAGATAAGATGAGTTAAGATGAGATAAGATGAAATAAGATAAAATGAGATAAAATGAAATAAGATAAGATGAGATAAGATTAAATAAGATAAGATGAAATAAGATAAGATGAGATAAGATGAGTTAAGATAAGATGAGATGAGATAAGATGAGATAAGATGAGTTAAGATGAGATAAGATGAAATAAGATAAAATGAGATAAGATGAAATAAGATAAGATAAAATAAAATGAAATAAGATAAGATAAGATGAGATAAGATTAAATTAGATAAGATGAAATAAGATAAGATGAGATAAGATGAGATAAGATAAGATGAGATGAGATAAGATGAGATAAGATAAGATGAGATGAGATAAGATGAGATAAGATGAGATAAGATGAATCTTTATCTTAAATTTAGTTTGTCACGATAGAAAGTGGAAAAATTGAGAAAACAATAGAACAGAATAGAATCAAAATAAAAATATAATACTATACGAACAGTGCAGTATATATATTTATATAGTGCGGATAAATAAGTAAATATAAGCACACTGTACACAGTGGAGTGACAGGTATTGACAAAAACAGTAAATGCATGTAAAAACATGTAAATGCAGCAGAAGAGTTGCAGGTTTAACTTGCTCCTTTTGCCCAGCAGTGATAGTTCCACCCAAGAAAAAAAATGCATCAGAAAAATTGCAGTTATAACATTGCAGATAACTACTGCGGTGTATTGGATGTATGTGTGTGTGTGTGTGGGGGGCGGGTGTTAGTGAACCTGTCTGTGGTGTTTTATTCTACAGTTTGTGGTGCTTTACTTTACAGTTTGCAGGACAGACCTGACTAAAATATCTGTCTAGAAAGGGTATAAAACCTCGACTAAAACCTAAATAACAAACTGACTGCATCTCTTAAACATGCGCCAAGCATCTCCTGAGCACATGCACACGTGTTCACTGATCTCAGATCAGAAATCAAGCCCAAGGTGACATCGTGACATCATGCTGAAAGGACAACAAAAGCTGATGTAGTTTCTGTTAAGACCAGAACTCCCCGCCTAGATCACAGTTTGCCTGAAATCAGATTTTGGAGAAATAGTTACTGGATCACATCAAACCCACATTGTCTCGTCTCGTCTCGTCTCGTCTCGTCGTTATTGTTGCTCTTCAGTTATTTTTCTAGCTCTTTGTTCTGTCGGCACTCACTACGAAACACAATGTACTGAAAATGTGCCTTAATTTACCCCTGAAAATACACCAAACCCCTGAATCTGAACTAAGTGGCCATTAATTTGTGAAGCGATCCCTTAATGTGGATTTAAGGCCTGAGTGTGAAACCCCTTCATCTCAAACATACGGGATTTATTCAGGAGGTTCTATTATTTAAAAAAGTACGAGGAAAATTCAGTAGCTTTACACCATAATCTGTGCACTTTTCCCCTTAATTTTCTGTAATATCCTGGAAATTAAGGTCAATATGAAGGTAATTTTAAGGGGTTTTTGATTTCGTAGTGCCTTGTGTTCTGTTTCACTGTGTACTTGACTTGACTTGAGAAGGCGGCTCCTAACTTATTTCTGTCCACTTTCTGCCGGGACAAAGTAAATTTCCCACTTGTGGGACTAATAAAGGTTTATATTATCTTTTTTTTTTATCTCATATTATCTCTGTTTTTCCCAAGTTCTTGGTTTCCTTCTCAGTCCTGACCTTGCTGATGTTTCCAGGTCTGGATTTTCCTTGTTTTTCTCGGCTTATGGGATTTATGAAGCGTTCTGCTTGGCCTGCAGCAGAACCTGCAGCCCTGACCACTCTACTCTGCTGTGATCGGTGTGGAAGAATAGCTGAAGTGAAATCTGGGTGTCTTTCCTCCTAGAGCTCGCTGGAATCATCTTTGCCTGAAGTGTGTGTTTGCAGTGATAGAGTTTTCTTTAGAGCCTCTCCAGATTCTCCAGCAGGACGCTGGGGACTGGGGTCGCTGGGGTCGGGTACTCATGGATTAAAG
Organism: Brachypetersius altus; assembly: GCA_037974465.1. Classification (NCBI taxonomy): domain Eukaryota; kingdom Metazoa; phylum Chordata; class Actinopteri; order Characiformes; family Alestidae; genus Brachypetersius; species Brachypetersius altus. The sequence continues at coordinate 4,081,448 of JBBPDB010000108.1, forward strand.
CAAAAAAAATTCATCTGACGGAAGAGACGACGGCGGGCGTTAACGGGTGGTGACGGGGTGGGGGGGGCGTTGTCGGGGTGGGGGGGGTGTATTTTAGGTGAACGTACTAAACCACTTCCTCAAGTGACTCGGTTCAGTACGTTCACTTTAAAGATCGCGAACGACACAGCACTACTCCCCACTGCCATTCCTCTGTTAACAGCAAGAAAACTGACTCCAAAACTGCTGTTATTCATTTATTTTAACGGAGCATGAGCTCTCGCAGCACTCGCAACACCGGAGCCGCTGTCCTGAATACCGAGCTTCAGAGTTTTGGCTCCGTCGAGCGTCGAGAAACAGCTGGCAGCCAGTAGCTACTCCGCAGCCGTCAGCGTTTAAGAGAACTGCCGAAACCGTAACGTTTATTTTTATTTTTCGGAAAAACTATTAAATCGTAATTAAACCAAAGAAAAAGAGCCTTTCCAGAACTTTCTTTGCCGGAGCTTGTTCAGCTCCGCCCCTCGCTCCCCATTTTTCCATTTCGGATCTGCATCTCATTATTAACCTTTATAGCCCTCAGTTGACGGAAATCCGCCATAGCGACGGAGAACTTTAATCCATGGGGACATACCCAACACCAGAGAGTCGGATTTAACGCTATGGCTGATGACGGTTTTATGCATGTAATGCATCTTACTGTATTCTTTTTCCCCAAAGCAGAGAGAGTATAAGAGTCCCAGCTGGTTTAATGGGTTTATATTGAGTATTCCCTAAAATTATTTATTCTATTTTATAACACTGGGGGGGGGATAATAGAAAACTGTACTTTCGACACAAAGAGCTTGAAAGGAATGAACTGAAAATGTGTGATGGATCTGTTTTAGTCAGGACAGGTCTTCTGAGCGCGGTGTCTCCTACTGCACACTCCTGATAAATGTCAGGCAATTTTCCGTACCGTCACTTTAACTCGGCGGGAAAAGTGAATTTTACATGTTCTGCAATGAAACTCTTCATTTCTGTTCTGCACAGCAGGAAGCGAAGGAGGCCCTGCCCGCGAGCGTTAACTGCCCGACAGAGACGCGGCGAGGAGGGCGCTCTGTTTAAACGGCTAATCTGCAATATCACAGCAAGGTCACGAGAAAAAAACACAACAGCAGTCACTGCAGACAAAACACGCCAGAGAGAGAGAGACGGCGGCGACGTTAGATCAGCTCGTTCTACACCGTCCGCAAAGTTTGCGTATTTGATGAAATGATTTTCCGCTGAACGTATCCGGGGGAGGGGAGGGAGCTAATTTGCAGGAGGTTAGCATGCATGACAAAAATGCCATCTTGGTCAAAATGGCTCGGAGCAGTGACAACCTTTCCCAGGGAAATTATATTTTTCCAATCCCGCGGAAGGCGGATCATGTCACACTCGTTAAAGGCTTGATAGCAGGTCTTTAATATTCACCGTCTTAATTAGGACTGCAGTTAATTTCATTAAATTCTTTCGGTGCTAAATGAAGCAGATTATGAGACATCTTTTATTGCGAAGCGTGAAATTACAGCCTGCCCGCTGCCAATGGCGGGGCCAAACTAATGAATTACAGGGTAAATAACACCCGAATTAACCATCCAATTTAACTCCTTACAAAGCACCCTGCTCCGAGGGGCTGAAACTCTGTCAAACGCACACAGCTCAGCACCCGTCTACGCACCGCAACACACAATTACAAGCGTGGCGCTCATTTCCCTTTATGATGAAGGGAGACGTGCGAGCTCGAAGAAAAGACACCAGAGAGAGCGCTCGGAAGATTTTAGAGCACAAAGTTCACTTCGTCGGAGGGAAATGACACCTAGAGATGCTTTAAAATGTGCTTTAAATATCGCACAAATGGGATAATCAGGCTGACGGCGGGAATTCGTCTCGGAAAATGGACCTAATGGGGGATGGTGGTCGGGGGGGGGGTCTGGAATCCCGCCACCAAAGAACGATCAATGAGATCCGTATAGACCAAGACGTGCTCCTGGGAACAGTAATGACATACGAAGGAATGAAGATATGGAACCACTGGGTGCTTTATGGCCAAACAGTCCGTTCTCTCTGCACTCGGCTCCTCTGTACTCGACCAGCTTCTCTCCCGCAGCACTGAAATTAATTTGTTGAAATGCTCTTGCAAAATGGCTCCGTCAGGCAGTTGACAAAGATGTGTGCGAACCTCTTCGCAGTAATTATCAGCCAATTAAGAAAGCTGAACAGATGTCGGCGGACTCCAACCCGTACCGGGTCCGTAAACAAAGCTGGCGACCATCACGACGGCAGTTAGCCTCTCTGCAAAACGCTCGACGACTCAATAACCAAACTGTTTTCACTGTAAACGTGTCTTACTGCGCCGGAAATTAACTGCTCTGGGACCAGATTAAAAGCTCCAGTCCGGAAGCTCGGAGACGTCCCGAGAATAAACAGACGTCTCGGGCCACTCATTCGCAAACGGTCACTTGTCAGTCAAAACAAACGGAGCTTAATAAACATGTCAAAGCGAGCGGAGATCGCCGGCGTGACCAGACAAGCAATTATTACCAATAAGAGCAAAGCACGGGGTCAAAGTGGAGCTTGTGATGGCAGAGCTCCGGCAAAGCCAGGTGACCTTCCTGACCCGGGCACACCCCCTCCGCCAGGCGACGGCAGGAGAAGCTCTCCTCCTCGGCGCCCTAATTGCTGCAGAGTGGGTGCACGCCCAGCCCTCATTACCCGCGGCCCAGTCCACCACGTCGTTTGCACATTTTAATGAGGAGCATGTTCTAATGAAGGCATTTTTACAAAGGTTTCATCGTAGCTGAGAGCCATGGAGAGAGCGCAACCTTCAGCACAGAACAATAACCCTAGTAATGAGATTCAGACAAGCGGCAAATAAACTGGAGCCGAGAGAGCGACTGGGAACGACGCGCTCCAACATTCAGCACAGGATTATTCATACAGGAGCTTTCTGAGGGGTGGCAGGACCGACGTACTCATGATCCACCTACATTTATTTTAGGGATTTAAAGAACAGAACCTAATGAGGAACTGTAAAAAGCGACTCTTCTGTCATACGTCAGCAGCACAGAGCGGGCAGCAGGAACGCGGCGCGTGGGAGCAGCGTGTGGACGGTATCTTGCTCAGGGGAACCTCAGTGGTGCCAGCAGTAGTCTTGTTCCTCAAACCCACGGCTTTCTGATTGCAGGGCGAAGGCCGTTATCCCTCAGTCATCCGCTGTCTGCACTGTCAGTATCACTCCGTTTGTTAAATAAAGAGTCATTAGAGAGGATTTCCACACGTAACCTGTTTATTTACTTTTTCACGGGCATTAGTAACAGTGTGTGTCAGACTGTCCCATGCATTTGAGCTTCAATTTACTTTGGAGAAGTCCGTGCTAGCCTTCACCCTCCCAGCGAGGGCAGTGCTGCGCGGTAGGGGAGTCTAAATTAGTGGAACCGGACTAAATGACTAAATTAGCAACAAAATTTAGACACAAATTCTGTCTCTTCAGCAGCACTTTAAAATCTCGAGCCACTGGAATGAACTAATCTCTGCGTTTGGCGGTTCTTCCTCTGCCTAAGAAATCGACTGACAATTACGAGAAAAACTTCAAACAGCAGTTACGACACAAACGTAACATGCTCAGACGTCTGCCGATCCACACCAGCAGCCCGCGAAACCCAGGGAGACGCCAAAGAAGAGCCAGCCAAGATCTGGAGGAGCTCTGCGATGCTACAAGAACGAAACGGAGCGAGAGACGCGGAAGTGCGAGAGACACAGAAGGCTGACAACCTGAAGACAGAGAGTAGAGGTGTTTAACAAACTGGGAGATAAACTAGTTAAGTCTGAGGGCAGTCCCATTAAAACGGAGTGTGAAATAAGTGCTAACTCACGGCGTATAGACACTAACGCGCGAGCACGTGGACACGTGTGCGAAGCAGACTAATTGGCGAGCAGGTTGTGCAGCCGGCAGCTGCAGCCAGTGAGAGGCGGGGAGGCAGATCCAGAGCGACGTGGGTGCCTTTGCAGGAGGAAAGACCACGGGGAATTATCAAATCAATTAATGTCCCGCTCCAAAAGGGAAGCTATGGCCCATGCCTGTGAGCGCTAATCATACCGCATGCATTTATAGCGGCTAGGGGGGGTGGAGGGCTGTCCTGTGCTGCTCATGTTGGTGAAACTCTCAGTGGCTGAAGCTAGCGCCCAATTAGAGAAGCGCAGCAGCAGGGCAAGCCAATGATCTAATGGAGGGACTCTACAGCAGCTGCAGCAGCTAAATGCCTGACTCTCCGTCTCCATGTCCCATATGTCTGCCTATTTGTCTGCCAGCCTTTAATCCTCCATGCCCATATGTCTGCCTCGGTGTCACTCACTCTGTCTATCTCCATGTCTGCAGAGTTATAGGAATAGTTTAGGAAACTGTCCTCTTTCCCAGGTGTTCAGCCAAGACTAGTTAGAACATCAGCCACACACAGGAAGCGAGACGGGGGCTGCTCAACTCGAAGGCCAGCTTCCAGCAGTTTGTTGATTTCTTAGTGCAAACATACCTGGTCATACCTTATCCACCTGTTAAGTGTTAGGTTTCGTGAGTGGATGGGAGAGGTTTAGTGTGTCTGTGGAGAGAAACTACCAAACTGGGTTAGACAAGGGCGCTGCAGGACCAGAGTTCGTCCCTGAACTGTAAGCAAACACTCACACAAACCGTTTATTTAAAAACACATCACATGCAAAACTATCCATGCTACACTTCCATGCTACACTTCCACGCTACACTTCCACGCTACACTTCCACGCTACACTTCCACGCTACACTCCCATGCTACACTTCCACGCTACACTTCCATGCTACACTTCCATGCTACACTCCCATGCTACACTTCCATGCTACACTCCCATGCTACAAGCAGCCATTTCAGGCAACGCCAAGAGTGGAAATCACAAATCAGTCGTAAGGAGCAGCATCTTGGATCTGGTCAGCCCCTCCATCTGTCGGCCCTGCTCTGCTCCGGTCAGCCTCATTTCTTCATCATTAACTACCCCTGACTCCCACCAACACTGGTTCTAGATCAGCATTGCTGAGGGATGCCCAGCACATTCAGCTGACTGGGGAAGTCCAGCCATTTTAACAGCTCACAGCAAATCCAGACATCTGTGCAACCTCTGATCTGATGTCCAAGCTTCTCCAAAAAATCAGACAATCAGCAAAGACGTGCCTAATGTGGCTTCTTTAGTTTAGACCTGCAGAGAACACTGTTACTGACGAACATTAGAACGGTCACCCAAAGTCTGGAAGGGAAAAATCTCTAGAACTCGCTCAAAGTGCGTCCAGCTGAGCAGTAAGAGGGGCGGATTTTCTCTGATCTGCAGAAAAGGAATAAAACTTCACTAAAAGGTAGCCATTTCAGACACCAAGGCTATTCACTATGAAAGTTGTAAATTAGAGGACGGTGTCCAAGATCACGTACACCAGTCTAATGAAGCCGGTCTAATTAAGGCCTGGCTGTGGTCTGATTCGGCTAAAAGGGGTTTGCTGATGTTTTACAGAAACTAAACTGAAGAGGATTTAACTACAACATAAACACAGCGATTCCAGACACTGGACAGCAGGCTGTGGCCGATGGGATTGCAATAGCAAACTGTTGATCCAAGTTCAATGTTGACTGGAGTCCCTGTGGTCTCCATAGGCAAAGGAAAGCAGGAGCTAGTGTCTGGCTGTGGGCTGAGAGAGAGAGAGCGGGAGGACGTGATGAATGAAACCTGCTGATTGATCTCCTCATGAGATGACAAGCTCGGGCTCTGAAGAGGTCCTTCATTCCGCATAAGTGCGTGCGCGTGCGTGCATGAGCGTGCGCAGCGTTTACAGGCCCCTGCTGACTCCAGGGAAATGAATCGCTCATTTATGTTCCTGCAGTGTCAAGAGGCTGAAGGATGCTGGAGGGACAGGGTCCCTCGATGACACACGCACGCACGCGCGCACACACACACAAACACGCACACACACGCACGCACGCACACGCACGCACGCACGTGTTCACACTCCTTTTAACTATCAAAGTATCTTTTCAGTAAAGTCTCCAAAATAAAACATAGCTATAAGCAGCTATATTTAATCAGAACACACACACACACACACACACACCTATTGTTAGGGCTGTAACAACATGTGAAACCGAAATCGCGACACTCAGATACATGAACCTGCGTCGCGGTGTGAGAAGGCAGAATCACGACACACCCCTTCAGCTCCCAGAGCTCTCCTTCCCGTCCAGCTGCTAGCGTTGATCTATACTGAATAAAACCCGATCTATACTGAATGAAACCCGATCTATACTGAATGAAACCCGAACTATACTGAATGAAACCGAACTATACTGAATGAAACCCGAACTATACTGAATGAAACCCGATCTATACTGAATGAAACCGAACTATCCTGAAT
>JBBPDB010000108.1:4143101-4165027 GCA_037974465.1 Brachypetersius altus
GTCTTAACCTCTCAGGGTCTTAACCTCTCGGGGTCTTAACCTCTCAGGGTCTTAACCTCTCGGGGTCTTAACCTCTCAGGGTCTTAACCTCTCGGGGTCTTAACCTCTCGTGGTCTTAACCTCTCGGAGTCTTAACCTCTCGGGGTCTTAACCTCTCGGGGTCTTAACCTCTCGGGGTCTTAACCTCTCGGAGTCTTAACCTCTCGGGGTCTTAACCTCTCGGAGTCTTAACCTTTCGGGGTCTTAACCTCTCGGAGTCTTAACCTCTCGGAGTCTTAACCTCTCGGGGTCTTAACCTCTCAGGGTCTTAACCTCTCGGGGTCTTAACCTCTCTGAGTCTTAAGCTCTCGGGGTCTTAACCTCTCGGGGTCTTAACCTCTCGGAGTCTTAACCTCTCGGGGTCTTAACCTCTCGGGTCTTAACCTCTCGGGGTCTTAACCTCTCGGGGTCTTAACCTCTCGGGGTCTTAACCTCTCGGGGTGTTGTGCTAATCTAAGGTTCTGAAACTAAAGACAACTCTTAGTCTTACAAAAGCAAGAGAAAAGAGAAAAAGATTGTACAAGAGAACATAACACTTTCTGCAAGTAATGTTCGCTCTCCAAATTACCTTAGAAGCACACAGTGTCAAACAAAGAACCCTGACATTACACTGCTCATTTAAATATTTACTGGTACATTACTGTCAATAAAGTGGCGAAGTTGCCTTTCTGTCTTCTGTAAGTAACTGTTTTTCCTGTAACTGTCATCTTGTCAGTAAGTTTTTTAAAGTTTGCCCCACCAGGGAGGTGTGGTGCCACCCCTGATCTTTAAGAACCGAAATCAACACATGATCTTGAATTGAAAAAAAACAACATAGAATGGTTAGGCACGCCCCCTACAGCCCTGCCACAGAAACAGAGGACGCTTGTTAGTTGCTAGAAAAATGTTTGGAGGCTGTGGTTTCAGGCCGAGGATGGCTGAAGAATTACACACTGAAAGAACACGTGCATGTCACCGTTTATTTCCAACATGTTACACTCAGTAAAAAGTGTTATATTTAAGTAAGCTTCCCAGGAAACACTGCATATAACCCTATGTCAGATGTCCTTGGGCTAGACTCCTAACAGTAAGCTCACGTCGCAGGATACTGTAAGTTACTCTGAATAAGAAGCATTTGTTAAATAAGAAATTGTAAATGTTCAATTTACCATAAGCAACAGTTAAATGGTCAAATTAATCCAGTGTGTGCCAGTTCAGGTGTGTGGGGTGTGGCAGGACTAACCTTTTTTGTGCTGTGGGCTTGGCCTCATCTTTCTCCTCAGGTTTCTTCGCAGCATTGAGTTTTTCCGCACTGTCCAATAGAGCGCTCAGGGCCACGCGCCGGAAAACATTGCCATGTGACTCTTTGATAAACTGAACCAACTGTCGAATGTCACAGTACAGACCCTTTTCATGGTGAGCAAGGTGTGTGAGAGGAAGGGGGAGAAGCACAGAGGGAAAGAGAAACTACTTAAACACATTAATAAGGCTGACAGAGCTTTACCTGAGAGCATTCAAGCGTAACACACATTCAGTGAATATCTCACATGAATGAACACAGCAGTGGTAAAATCACTCATAAAAGTAATGAACAGCCAAAACTGAACTGGCCTGGATGCCTGACCCTCACCAGGTTCTCTGGACTGTGCAGCTCATGTGTGGTGGAGGCACATCTGGTTATAAGGGATTTGAACATACAGCCCACCACCACTGCTTCCATGTTCTGGGCCAGAGACTTATCACCTCCTGTTGCGAAATTGTTTCCAAAGCCAGCCTTGTCTGAAAACACACAGAAGCCACCTTAGATGCTGGTTGCGAGGCTGGAAGGGAAGATGGAGCAGCTGAAGTGAGGATCAGGCATGAATGGAAAAACAAACAGGGAAAGCTGGAAGCTGTCAGCGCGTACGAGATGGAAAAGGATAAGGTGCATAAAAAATCATAAAGCACATATGACACCAAATGGATTGCAGGTTTAAAGGGTTATACACATGCAAATGTCTGCGGCCTGATAGTTTTGGACCTAACAATCAGGTCATGCTTCCATTTTACAGTGTTGCTTTTTCCCCTCCGAGATCTGGTGCTTAGATCTGGTGCTTAGAGTAGAACTCTGCGGATTTTTGGTGAAGTCTACACTATTCATTTAAATCTAGAGGCGAGAATGTCACCTTAAGACACAGGGAGGGGTGCAGGAATGGGAGTAATGCCTACTTTTTGGCTGTAAACTTAGATATTGTGTATCTACCGAAGTTTCGTTTATTCGCCCTCCTGGACCTCTCACCTGCACTGCCGTATTCTGCAAGAGAAGAAATGTGGGGCAACATTGGAGTCAGGCCAGTACAGACATGTAGCTCTCAGGAAACACCAATCTACCCCAAACACACACACATCCACTCTCATATGCACAAAACTCACACTCCAAGGGACCTCCATGGTTTCATTATCATTCCACTCATATGTTCACTAACTTGCCAACAGCTGGACGTACTGTAAGTGAATTCAAGTTTACTTCACATCTACTGTACTGAACATGAATTACGCACTGATCAATCAATATTACAATTGGCAAGTCTGCTGAAAGGATGAGTGACTGAGTAATGGAAAAGTTCATCAGTGTTTTATGGGATGAAAGTAGATCTGAGGGCAGTTTAATATACTTTCAGTCAGACTGTCCTTAGAGCCCACTTCAGTCCCAAAAACACGGGAGTATACGGGAGAAGGGAGACAGAAGGAGATGAGGAGGAAAAATGAAGGGACAATACAACACAAACACATGATCAGCCTTTGCAACACAATAATTCAATTCACATCTTAGTATTTTGGGGTAAAGTGTAGTTATTATCATTTTGTTACAATGTGGGAATAAATGTGTTGCACCTCACTGCCTGTATAATGGTAAGGGAGTGGACAGTTGGAAAGGAACTTGTAGGCTATGAGAGCATAATGTTATAATATTATTTCTGAAACAATCTACACATTTTTACTTCGGGTCCACATATTACACCTTCTCAAAATTAGTGCTGCACAACACATCATCTGTTCATCTGTTCATTCTTGTTTTGCTTTGTTAGACCCTGTGTTAGTTCAATGCCCTTTTACTTTTCAATTCGTTTCTCATACTTTTGTTAATAAATTCCTGCTTGTGATTACATCCTTCTTCACGCTCAGAGTCTCTACGTGACACTACAAAAATTTAGTGCAATTTATTTTACAGCACATTATACATTGTTGCCATTAAACCATTCGAGGCATTACAGTACTGTGATATAACCTCAACTGTCTTTTAGTCTTCATAAACAGCACTGCTGTCCATTTGTCCCCCCACAAACCAGCAGGTCGTCTGTATTGTAGGCATCAATATCCTTTAAATATAAGTAAGTCGTAAAGCGAACTGGGGCAGTGTCTTCAGAATCTATTAATCAAGTTGGTCACAAAGTGAACCAAAAATGAACAACACAGGTTTGGATCATTTCTGGGTCTGGGTTTTGAGTTTGCTTGGCATGTTCACATATGAATGCCCTTAAATGGCCAGTCACCAATCAAGATTTTGGAACAATCATTGGCTTGAGGAGGCTGATGCTCTGTAGTGCTATACGAAGTAATATATTCGGTTCCATTAAGTATGGAATTTCGATACCCAGCACCATTTTCAATACCCCTAAGGTTAAATATGTGTATTGCCTTCCTTCTTGGATGTTTACACTGCCCGAAATCACGGGACTGTCATAATATATCGAACAGACAGAGGCTGAAAAGACACTGGCGAACACAGAAAGCTTTGACACACATACAGAGAGAAATGCAGTCAAAAAGAGACAGAGAAGATTTCATGTGTTATGATCTTATTTTACCATTTATGTTACTATGGAGGTAACTTTGTTGTGCCTCATCTAATATTTCACCTTCTGCTGCTCAATAAACTCAGTTTTATTCTTTATGTGTCCTGAGACAAGCGGAGAAAACTACAGCTCAAAACTTACACCTGGACACTACCATGTAAACTGCGCCAAGCAGAGTGAGTTACAGTTGTTAGTCTGTAACTACAACTTTAACTTTATAACGTGTGTCAAGCATGGGATGTGGCTTTGTCTCCTTACTGTCTGTGATGGGCTCCATACAGAAGCCAAGGAGAGCATGCAGGAAGTCCACTATGTTGTTGAGCGAGTCCTTGTTGACGTACTCTTTCATAGTCTGCCGGAACTGCACTTTATCCAGCTTGTACAGACTGGTCAGGCAGTTCTGGGCCTACACATGGTGAGAGCCGTACAGTTTAACAGCACACAGTCCAACCACAAACACTCAGTAGTATAACAAAGAAAAACTTTAACTCAGGATTCTGTTTTCAGTGAATATATGATCTATACAGTCTACACCAGGATTTCTGCATCACTTGCCATGTTTCTCCTGACTTTATTCACAAATTGCATGCAAAAGAAAATGTTACTGTTTTCTGTCCTTCAAACTGTCGTCCAGGAATTACGTTTTACATAATTGTTACATTACATAATTACATAATTACATAATTACATAATTAACGGGAATAACGAGAACATACTATATAGCTGGTAAAAATCGATTGTAGCATAATCAAAGCTAATGCAAATACAGAATATCTATGCTGTTCCTCAATCACAGACACACAGCACATTACTTACTGTGGGGCTTTTGAGGCCACATCCTCCATGACAACACAAGGATTTCGAGAATCTAGTTTTTTTGAGCCCACACCACAGATACAAACAATTGAAGCCACACATTTGACCCCAAGGATAAAGTCAGGTAGGTTTTGACGATATGATGAGGTAGGCAATATGTGATCTATGATGTTAAAGTTAGAAACTATTAAATCAGAAAGTACTTGTACACTAGCTACGTAATTGGTTATTTCTTAAATAGCTTATTTGTTTTATTACTATTTCATCTTAACTGCTGAGAAATCATGTTTATTTCCATACAGAGCAGTTTGAGCACTTTCCCATTAGAAAGACTGCCATGTTTTCTGCAGTAGCCATGATGTTTATGTTTGTTGTAAGAGGCACAGGAGGGAAATGTGCCACTGAATTTATTAGCAAAACATGTACAGTGCAGGCATTCTCACTTTTTCAGCTATCATCAAACAAATCTTTATCTAATATGTATGTAAATAATTTAGCAAAAGTTTCAGTATCTATAGCTTACACCAACAAACTTTCTGAAGCGCTTAAATGATCTACTGTCACACTTTCCCCTCCTGCTGACCAGCAGCTGGACCAGGCCGTCCTTATTCTTCTTTAATCCATGCTCCACCCTGGAACCTCTTCCAATCACTTGTCTCATCTGAGGCATGTTGGACTGAGTGTAATTCACTTCTTTTGTTCTTACTGTTTCGTTTTCTACCGCTTTTACTGGTTAAACCCCACCACACTAGCGTTCCCAGACTGGTTCATCACAGTCCACTCAATTGAAATCATAAAGTAATGCAAAGGCAATGTCTTTAAGTATACTCTACTGTTCATGCCTGGGTTGCCCACAAAATATACTAAATATGCTAAAAAGAAAAACTTAGAATAATATTTTTTAGAATAAAAATTATTCTAAAACTCATTAAAACAAAACTAAAACTATTAATTTACTCTTGCAACTAAACTGAAACATATGATTTGTGGACATAACATCACATTATATCGCAGCGTGTCGCATTTATACATACATACAGTATTGTATAACTAATAATGTATAACTAGTGCATTAAAGCTCTATTAAACTGGAACGGAAACATTTAACGTATTAACATAAGGCCCGTTTTCAGCCGGTCATTTTTACTGTATTGAAAAAATGAGAAATTTTAGTAATACTTTTGTAATACTTTTATACCTCTGAATTAAACATGAGCTAAAATCTTCCTATAAAGGCTGTATAAAAATAAGACTATCGAATCTGTAAGACTATCAAGTCAGAAAAGCAGACGTAGTGACCTGCATGCGCAGACGATCTCCAGAGAGTCCGCGATGGCCTTCCCCACAGCCATAAGCACAGCCAAGAGACTTTACGATCTTAATGAGCATGGTAAGAGCCAGTCTGTGGGTGCTGAGGGAAGAGTCCTCCTCCTGTGGAAATGAGATATTTTAGGTACATGCAGTACAGATAAAGATACATTTGCTCATTTCTTTTTACTGTCAGTGCTGAAATGGAACACAATGAAATATGCACATATTCAAAGTCTGTAAGTTACACACCTTATTGTCTTTGTTGTTTTTAATATCATTTCTGCTTCCTCCTCCACTTCCTCCTCCTCCATCACCTCCATCACCATCTCCACACCCTCCGCAAGGCATTGACCCTGTGCCCCCACCCACGCCACCATAAGCCCCACCCATACTTCCATCCTTAGAATGCTCTGTCTCCTTTGGCTTCTCTTCACTTTTAGACACCTTCTTGGACATGTTGGGCACCACACCCAGCTGAAGGAGACACTCAATGATGTTAAGAGCCACATCACAGATCCGAGAGCTGATGTCATGGGCGAGGACAGCGTAAAGAGCCCGCAGGACAGCCTTGAGAAATATAAAGAGACATCAGAAAAGCTGCTTATATGGCTTTCCAAACCTTCTCTGTAAGCATCAGTATACTTAGTCTATTACCGCAATACACAAAATGTAAAAAAAAAAAAATCAAGCCACACCTGGCAATAAAAACCGTGTACATAAAATAGACACACTAAGCATTTCTATGTCAAATTATTAAAGTAAAGTAGTAGATTGTGATATCAGGGTCATTTGATTTGGTCAGAAATTTCAGGCAAGTACATCTTGACAAAATAAAATGTATTTTGTCAAACTTTAGGGCTGCACCAAATATTCGGTGCTATATTCGATTTTTTTAACGCAACCGAAACAACCACAACATGAGTCAACATGTCTGTCGTGTGGTGCATTTTGATATATCCACAAAGACTTTCTCAACAGAAAAGGCAACACCCTTCGAGCACACCCACTCCGTCTGTGTTTTTGAAAAGGCAAGAAAGTTTTCCAGGTGATTACAGTTAATATATGGGGTATGCCAATTTTTGTTTTATTACACAATTTTGTTATAGGCCTACAGGGAATGTTGTTATATCTTTTAACAGTTTTTAAAGCATAAGCTCTGAATGCACTTTGTTCATTCACTTCATTCAGAATATTAAAATGCACTTGAATTCACTAGTTTTATGAGAGAAGATACTTAATTCTCTAATATATCAGCCATCATGCATTTAGGCTATTCATGAATGGGGCCAAGTAAAATATTTCATTTAAAATTTTTCATATTGTGCATTGTTTGCTAAATATATATTTTTGTAAAAATATATGTTTTGTAACGGATTTATTCTAATTTTAATAATAATAATTTCTTTCTGTGTTTCTGTTTCGGTTTCCAACCAAGTGTTTCCTCATTTTTGGTTTTCGGGTTTTTGGCCAAAAAATAAAACATTTCGGTGCATCCCTATTCAAAATATCAATAGAAAAATGTCGTTCTCATTCCTCACCCCATCCAAGGTGATTAGAAACCTGGGCGTCATGACTGACATCTTTTTCTGGCCACACCTGACTCCCCACCCCTGGTACAAGCTCCTGCCTCGATTACTGCAGTGAACTCCTAGTCAGTCTTCCAGCTTGCATGTTAAGAAACTTACAGCTGGTTCAGAACGCAGCAGCTCAACTGGTCTTCAAGCAACCCAAAAGGTCCATGGTGATTAAACTGGCTGCCCAAATTAAATTCAAGACATCTCTTGCCTACAGAGTGACATCTAGGTCTGCACCCAGTTACCTTTACCATTCAGTTCTTAATCACTCTCTCAAGTTCTTAATCACTCTCTCAGGTCCTGGATCTGGCATCCACTGGGGGAAAGAGCTGCCTAAGCCGACAATGGCTACAGAATCCCCCTCTAGCCTCAAAAACCTCCAAAAGACTCATCTGTTCAGAGCATCTCCTCTCCTCTCCTAATCTTCTTGCATTACTCTTATGTAAAGATTTAGCAGTTATATATACAGTAACCCCCTGAAATTTGCAGGGGTTATGTTCCAAGAGCAACCGCAAATATATGACCCCAAATATACTTCCAATTAATTTCATTTTCAACTTAATACATTACCCTAAAAAAATGTAAGAAAATCCTGTATATGTACTGTACAGTGTACAGTTACCCCCCACTTACACGTGGATCAGCAGTTGCGATTTCAGTCTCACGCAGATTTTTTCTGAGAACCAAACTAATAATTTTTCCCGCACATGCGCAGAAAAGGCATATCCTCTGCATTTTTTTTGCTTTTGTGACGTCAGGATTTCGTCCGCCATACCCCCTCATTCTCGTCCTGGGTTGCTAATAACCCGTCCTAACAAAAACCCTGTACGAAAGTTGAAAGTAGTCAATCCGAGCACATTATTTATTTTTCCTTGGTGCTGATTGGCTGCTGCCCAGAATTTCCCCCTTGGAGCGTCTGGAGTGTTCTCCTGTTTTTTGTTTTGTTCTTCTTAAAGTATTTTTATTAATGTAAATTAAATGAATTTATTATTTATTATATATAAAAGCTCCTTAAGTATGAAACAGATAAGTTCTCGTCCTTTGAAACTTTGTTCCTTAAAATAACTAGCTTTGATACTGTCACGAATATCAAAATAAAAGTCCCAAAAACCATAAAACAAAACCAAAAAACAGTGACCCCTAACGGGCCACTGGCCGAGCCGTGACAGATACGAATAAAATCTCTGTCTCCCTAATCTACAGGCCACCAGGGCCATACACAGAATTCTTACCAGCTTTAGCTGTTTTATAGCGAATTTAGCTGTTCGTTGTGATAAAATCATAATTATTGGAGATTTTAATATTCACAGCTCATAGTTTTATTGAGAATCTTCCAGAAATATCAACCCCATCCGTCACTCCATCTTGTCCTGCAGACCTAGAGAACCCGACTGAATGCTTTGAGAGCTCTCTCCGATCCACACTAGACTATGTTGCACCTCTAAGATGTAAAATGGTCAGACAGTAAAAGCTGCTCCATGGTTTAATGATCAAACACATGCTTTAAAGCAAAATGCGCACAGACTAGAACGCAAATGGCGGTCGACTAACTTGGAATCATTCCACACCGCCTGGAAGAAGAGCCTTAGAGACTACAACCGAGCACTTAAAATAACTAGCTAACTCTGCCTCTCTATCATCCCTCACTGAATCTAATAAAACAACCCCAGGTTTCTGTTTAGTACAATTTTTAAACTAAGAACCAGGGAGGTGCAGAACCACAGATTCTGCCTAATTTTACTAGCGATGTTTTTATTGACTTCTGTAATAACAAAGTAGAATTAATTAGACAAGAAATTCAGTCTAGCAATTTGACTCAACCACATTTGCCACCTGATTCAGGAGACACAGATGCTGTTGCTGAAAAACTGACATATTTTACCCCAGTGAGTCAAACAGAACTTTCTGCAGTTATTCTCTCTTCAGAATCCTCTACCTGTTCACTCCACTCTATTCCTACAAGCCTGCTTAAAGAAGTCTTACCAGTAATCACTGGGCCTCTCATATCAGTGTTAAATGCTTCAGTTAGTATCAGCTATCTACCAAAATCCTTTAAATTAGCAGTTATTAAACCGCAGTTGAAAAAAAACGCACCTTGACCCATGCAAGCTCTCAAACTATTGACCTATCGCTGACCTTCCATTTCAAGTCGTGGTCCACCAGTTCTGTTCACTACACAAAAACCGTATATATGAAAAATTTCAATCTGCGTTCCGGCCTCATCACAGTACAGAAACAGCCTTAGTAAAGATAGTAAATTACCTCTTACTGTCTGCTGACAAAGGATTTGTCTCTCGGCTGGTTTTGCTCGACCTTAGTGCGGCATTCGACACAATTGACTAGCTTTTTTACTGGAACTGCCTTATCTTGGTTGAGATCATACCTGACTGACTGCTCTCGGTTTGTAAGAGTTAAAGGGGAATCCTCAGCACCCACCAAAGTAAAATAGTGTTCTCATATATAGAGTATCAGCAGGAGGCACTTCCAAGGCGTGCCCCTGGCGAACTCTTCTAACCCCCACCAGAGCGGAGCCAGGACAGGTGTGGTCTCCTGATGTTGTCAGGAGAGGGTGTCAGCCTTGGCGTTCTTGGAACCGCGGATGGTAAGAAATCTGGAAATTAAGTTGCGCAGTGAAGAGCACCCACCGCGCATGCCTGGGGTTCAACTGCTTAGCTTGTGGAATGGTGATGAGGTTTTGCTGGCCCGAACAGCCAATGCCCTGGAGCCAATGACGCCATTCTTCTACAGCCCATTTGATGGCCAACAGCTCGCAGTCCCCTACCCTGTATGGCTGCTGTGTGGGGTTGTATTTTCTGGAGAAGAAGCCTTCAGGATGCAGCTTCTGGTCAGAGGATGGCTCCTACGCCCACATCTGAAGGGTCCACCTCAACAACAAATGGCTTAGCAGGATCTGGATGGAGAAGTATAGGTGCAGTGGTGAATAAATGGCAGAGATTTGAAGGCTTGGATGGCTTCATGGTTGAGACTGAAAGGTCCACGAGAAGGCTTGGTGAGGGCAGTAAGATGTTCTGCAGTTGAACTGAAGCCTCGTGGGTAGGGGCCACACCCTGAGATGAGATGACAATGCCATGGATTGTGGTGGTGTGTTGGTGGAAACCACATTTCTCCAACTTGCAGAACAACTGATGAGCCAGCAACCTCTCAAGGACTGCCCTGACATGCTGGGTGTGTTCATCTAAGGACTTGGATTAGATGAGGATGTCATATAGGTAAGCAAAGCACCAGCTACACAGCATTTCACAAAACACATCATTGATGAGCTATTGGAAGGCTGCTGGACTGTTGCATAAACCAAACGGCATAACCAGCATCTCGCAGTGTCTGGTGGGGGCTATTAATGCAGTCTTCCACTCATTGCCCTCTCTGATGCGGACCAGGTTGTAGGCACTCCAGAGGTCCAGTTTGGTGAAGTAGTTGGCCCCAGAGCGGTCCAGGGCGGTATTGGTTAGAGGAAGTGGATGACGGTTCTTAATTGACATAGGGACGAAACCCCTGTCTTTTTTTCTTGACAAAGAAAGGATGATGGTCTGATAGTTCCCTAGCGAAAGCTCTCCTCAATGTACCCTTCCATGGCCATCTGTTCCACCATAGAGACTGGGCGGTACCGTGCTGGGAAGGAGGTCGATGGCAAGGTCGTAGAGGCGATAAGGAGGCAAACAATGGCCTGCTGTTTGCTGAAGACCCAGGTCAACATCGGGAGTCTTGGACTCCCCAGAGCGTGTCTCTCCTGACAGGTTGGCCCCCATTGGATGATCTTGTGATTGGCCCATGAGATGAGTGGATCATGTTTAACGAGCCACAGGTGTCCCAAAATGATGGGAGGAGAGGTGATGGTGACGAAAAGAGAGGATTCCGGAATGCTTGCTGATGGTGATGGAGACGGGTCAGGTGCGTCAATGGCAGTGATGGAAAGAGGCCAAGATAACACCTCGTTCTATCCCCAACTGGGCAGCAGACGCCAGTGCAATACCAGTATGAAGGCTTGGATTGCAGCTTGGTTGCAGACTGCACATTTACATTGGGTGCTGTAAAAACGGAGGTAAATTGTTCACCTCATTCTTCTGTCAGATTTCAGAAAAGATGTCTTTTTCAGAGGAGGCCTTTCTACAGTCATTTAATTCTACACATTTAATTCTGCTGGTAAAAATTTAAGTAAATCCACTGTGCTGGAACAGTAGCCACTCTTGGCTAGAAAGACATATTCTCTATGATCATAATCATATTCTCCAGTCCATCACTGCCTCTCTGGAGGCCAGCTGTCTTCAGCTTTGAAACAGAAATAACAAGCCTGTTAAGTCATGTTTTGACAGAGATGGTGATTGAGAGGAGAGGGCCGTCAGACTGGCAGAACATGAGGGAGTGGATTCTCTGAGGCTTTAGTTCACTGATCTGGTGTCTGTATGGCCCTGTGGCACTGGCATCAGTAAGGTGTTCACCTTGCACTGCAGTAACCTTTTCACGGCTGCATGAGCTTCTGTCCTGCAGATGTGCTTTCCGTTCTCCTGCCGGTCTCAGTGGAGCTGAATTTGTGACATTTATCCAGGCTACTGGCTCCCCTCTGTGGGTTCAGCCCGTCTGAATTCCTTATCTATTCCTTATCTCTTATGATCACTTCTACTGGATTTCTACTTGGAATGTACTTTACCTCGACCTGACTCTCAGTGTGGGCAGTGAGATAATTAGTGCTATGCTGATGTAATCATTAATAATTAAATTAAGATGTTGTGTTGATCCTTTGTACACTTGTATCATTGTATATTCATTTACCTGTGTATCCATGCACATGCACGTAACTGTCAGTATCAGGACAGTAATTAGAGCTGCCCTACCACAGTTAGGGATTAAATTGCAGCTCGATACTCCATATTTAATTATCTGTGTGCTAATACCTGTATAGTCACTGTCTATATGGTATTTACTTTAAATCCATGTTTGGCAGTAACTACAAGTCCACCAAATTCTTACTTTCAAATGCCCCAAGCCAAGGATATCACTCCCAGGCTTATAAGAGCTGTAGTCAAGACCACCTTTGTCAAGTCCAAGTTAGGACTGGGCCTAAAGACGCTTTCACTCACTGGGTGTATTTGACAGTTCATGATCTGCAGTCTGCCTGACTGTTTGCATCTGGATCTCAGTGCCCTTTGACATTTCCCTGTCGGCATGTGAACTGACATGTGACCTCCCCCCTCTCCCAGGGCAATGTGACCTTTTCCTGCTCGGAGCCACAGCTGGTGGCCGCCACCTTCCTGAGCTCCAGCAGCAGCTTTCTGTCTCTGCCGCCCACGCCGCCCACTCTGGCGGGCCCCTCTGTTCGCCTGCAGTTCCGAACCTGGAACCCGGACGGCCTGCTGCTGTCTAGCCGACTGGCCTCAAACCAGGAGCCTTGCTACATGCTTCTGGAGATTAGCAGCGGTCGCCTTCGCCTCACCTACCACACATCACACCTCAAGACGTCAGAAGTGTCCACGGGTAAGCTTATTGAGTAACACTTTACAATAAAACTACGCGTTTATAAATGATTTATAATCAGGTTTTAATTAGATTGTAGACAGTTTATAACTCATTATAAGCAGTTATAGTTATAAGCAGTTATACACAAGTTATAACAGTTGTCATACATGGATGCAGGCTCACTATTTGGCACAATCTGGTGTAAGTAGTTAACAAATACCTGTTGACAGTTTAACATTCTGCCCAAGAGAGGGACAAGATAATCTCAGCAACTAGCAGATCTCAGATCCTGGCAAATAGTGAACCTGCATAAATGTATGTCAACTTTTAAAACTTGTTTATAACTGCTTATTAATATATTATAAAATGTCTACAACCAATTTAACAACCTTACCTTTACAATTTATAAACCTTTTCGAAGGGTACCACTAATCATAAAGAGGCACTGTTCAGTTTTTAGAGTGGATGTGGATACACATTATTACATAAAACCTGATCAAATTATAATGAAAGCCTTTTAGCTGGGGAGTACATTTTCTGGACAAAAAACACTAACATTTTAAAAATACAAAAAAAATAATGCAGTAAATGGTGATTTTATGACCATATATCCACTCAACCATTTCCGGAAGTCCAGTGTTTCCTGTAGCTCTCATTAAATACCTGGTTTGGCTCTATCTGTCCATCTTTAGATTAATTTAGGTGAGCTGCTGATGGAACTTCTTGTGTAATTTGTTTTATTTGGAAATATCTTTGAAAAAACAAACAGTACAGTGTACAATCACTTGGACATATATTTGTCCCTTTTGTCACAGATACATATGCAACCCCCCCCTCCCCCACTCGCATCCCATCCCACCCTAAACGGGAACACTCTTCTAGGAAAGCAGATACATGTATTTTTTTAAAAAAATCCCATGCTCTTTATAGAGATACAGCTATATTCTGACATATATATCGTAAATTATATACACAGTAAATACCAGAAAAAAGCTGGAAATACATCAAACAACCAAGATTTCTGGCATCATCCCAAGCCCCTAGGGAAGCTGATAGATATTCGTTTCTTGCTAAGTTTACCAAGGTATGACAAAATCGGGCCCCAGACGGAGAAGAATTTATTCCTTGACCCCCTAAGTGAGTATTTAATCTTTTCTAAGTGTATGAAGAGAGAGTCGCAAATGCGATAATGTCTTTATGTCTTTCCTTAGTCATCATGTTTGTCATCAGTAACACCAAAAACAGCTATAAGTTGGAAGAGTTATATTAAGAGCTTCTGATAGTATTTTAAAAATCCTGTACCAATTAACTGCTAAAACAGGGCAAGACCAAAACATAGGAGTCAAATAAGCGGGGCAGTGTGACATCTGTCACAGGTGGTATCTATGTTAGGGTCAAATTTAACTAATTTAACTTTGGAAAAATGCTCTCTATGTAATACTTTAAATTGTATAGTACTGAGTTCAGCACAGGAAGCACTTTTATTCACACTTGTTGAACACAGTCCCAAATGTCATCCTCGATATCCAATCCCATCTCATTCCACCAGTCTGCTCTAATCTTTGGGACTGTAGCAATTTTAAGAGAAGGTATAAAGTCGTGCAATCTCGATATCAATCCCCTCAGATTAAAGGGAGTCTCCAAAATAATATCTATACTTAACACTGAAGGTGCATGTGGGAAGTTAGGGTCATGACTCGAATAGCGAAATAAACTGGTTACATTTCTGTGACAGTTTCTCAAAGCTTGCAAAAACTCCACTAAGGTACATGTCTTTGAAGGCAGAGATCCCATGTCTTTGCCAGAGGGAGAAGGCCGCATCTAGTCTTGCTGGGGCGAAAAGGTGATTATTAAATATAGGAGATAAAGTGAGAAAAGCCTTAAACCTGAAATGCTGTCTAACCACTGACATCACTAACGATGACTACTGGATTGTTAGTAAAACGTGAGACTGAAAGGGGCATACTAGTGGAAATCAGGGCCAATAGGCACATTGAAGTACAAGAATTGGATTCCAAATAACACCAACTTGTATGTGGAGCGTGGAGCCAATAAAGAATTTTCTGAACATTTGCAGCCCAATAATAATATCAAAGATTAGGCAGATCAAAGCCACCCTGAGGTTTAGGTCTCTTCAATAGTTCTAAACATAATCTGGGACATTTGTTTTTCCATAAGAATGAAGTAAAATTTTTATCAAGCGATTTAAAGAAGGTAGAGTGGGATACATTTAAATAAATACAGGAATTTGGGAAGCACATTCATTTTCATGCAGTTAACCTTTCTTGCTAGGGAAAGGTGAAGCAGTTTCCAATTCTGTAAATCCGTCTTAATTTTTTCGAAAAGAGGAGAGAAGTTCGCCTGAAAAAGGCTTTGCATGTCTCTAGTAATATTAATGCCCAAGTACTTAAAGCCGCTCTTGACCATTCAAAACGGTAGCGCATTATCCTGTAATTGAAGGGCTAGGTCATTGACCGGATAACATTCACTTTTACCAAAGTTAAGCTTGTACCCAGAGAATGTGCCAAATGTCTCGAGTAAGTGGATAATTTGGGGTATATTTAAAATAGGCTCTGATACTGTATATATAATAACAGGCCGTCCGCATACAAAGAAAGCCTATGTTCCTGTCCACTTCTGTAAATTCCACTTACAGATGACAATGATTTAAGTGCAATGGATAAGGGTTCCACGGCTAGAGCCAATAACAGGGGGCTGATTGGCCAACCTTGTCGAGTTCCTCTTGTTAGCCGAAAATAGTGTGATTGTTTTCCATTTGTAATTATAGAGGCATGGGGAGAGGTATATAGAAGCTAAAAAAATTGGGGCCAAAACCAAATTTCTTTAAACATATAAACAAATATTCCCTCTACCATCCCACGAGACAACCACCTCTGGCACACCACTGGCTGCGGCAGAGTAAATATTTAAAAGACAGCAAATATGCGTTGTACTTATGGAAGGAAGTTGGAGATCATTGAAAAAATGTTCCATGGTAATGTCACTCCCAGAGGATTCAGATGTATATAAGGTAGAGTAATACGTGGTAAATATTTCATTAATTTCCTCCGGATCAGTAGTCAGTTCGCTGTCCAATTTCTTAAGATGTGTAATTTGCCGAGTTACAGAGTGGCTCTTAAGCTTTATCACCATATTCATAAACATAACCACGTGACTTCAACAAGGTTCACTCTGTATTATCAGATGACAATATATTGTACTGAGATTGGAGGTCCAACTTCTGTTTATAAAGTTCAGGAGATCTCATGGAAGAGTATGAAATAATCTCTCCCTGAATAACATCTTTTAGTGTTTCCCAGAGGAGTGAAGGGGAAATATCATCCTTTTTGTTTAATTCCAAAAATTACAAAATTTTTTTGGATATAAATTCACAAAATGTTTTGTCAGCCAATAATATTTTCTCTAGTCTCCAAGGAGGATGTGCCGACCTGCGAGAAAACGTAAGATCAAGTAGCACTGGGGCATGGTCCGATTCAACTATAGCTAAATATTCAGTTCTAGTGACACATGGGCGAAGACCCCTATCGATAAAGAAGTAGTCTATTCTACTATAAGAATGATGCACTGAAGAAAATAAAGAAAAGGCTTGGCTTTGAGGAAACCGGGCATGCCATGGGTCCACACCACTTGGTTCATAAAAACTGAAAGCCATTCTGCCATTTATGATGGAATTGTAGATTTGGAATTAGAACGGTCCAAAACTGGATTAATGACGCAGTTCAAGTCACCTTTAACCACAGGAGGTGAGCTCCCCATAGTGGTGGAAACTACAGTAGTAAAACCAAACAGACGCCAAAGGGGTAAAACAAGCAACAAAAGCCTAGGGGTGCCCCGACCCATTAACCCTTCCCCTGACCCAAACACACTCTGAACTACAACTATACTTGATCCCCTCTCTGGGGCAAGCTGCAGGCTAAACTCTGATCCTAAAGACTTCTGGTGATGGGACCTCACATTAACATAGAGGGCTCCCGGGTTTCTAAACAAATTCTGGAACCTGATAACACTCTAATGTGGATAAATAATTTAGAACAATATGAACAGTTATGTAGTCTAATGTGTGTAAAACAACTGTGCATCTATTGTAGACTGTGTTTTTTCTTCCTATTCCTATACAAACAATCAAATCCATATCAACTCGGGTGTAGTAGTTTTACCGCCCTCTCTGCTCAGATCAGCATGGAGACATGTTTCTATTCGTTACAGAACTTTTGCTCGTAAAACTTCTGAGCTTCATCAGGTGAGTTAAAGGTAAGAACATCGCTCCTGCAAAACACGCGCAGCCGGGCTGGATACAGGTGCTGGAATCGGTGGCTCATGGTACAGTGCTTGTTTTACGCTGTTAAATGCAGCCCCGCTTCTTGGCTAGCGCTGGGCTGAAGTCCTGATAGGTGCGTATTGTAACTCTGGAATTTCAGTTCGTGGTTTCTAGCCCAATGCAACGCAGATTCCTTCGCCTGAAATCTGGAGAAATAAACCAGGAACAGGCGAGGAGACTTTCTTTGGCCGGAACCAAGAGTTGGGCTCCGGTGAGCTCTCTCTAGATCATCTCCTTCAGCAACTCCGACATGAACTTAATTAGTTCTGAATGTTAGTTCTTCTAAACAGCTCACAAAATAGCTATTTTTCTCCAAAAATATCCTGCCCTTTCTTAACCTTGCAGTCACTTATCACTGTAAGGCAGCCTAATTGAAAATGCTTCTCCGATTTGTCAGTTGTACATGTACATGAATCAGCAGTTTAAGGCATTTATTTCAGGCAGGCAATCTATGCAGGGCATGACACCCTTAGACATGGCAGATTAACTCAGTGCCATGTTCCAAATTCTCAACTCATTGGCATGACTTGTGGCCGGATGACATCACCTATTCTCGTCTGCTTCATTCCAAGAAAAATGTGTGGAATGTATGGTGGTCGCAACCCACCCAAACGAGACTATGTCATGACAGAGACACAGCTGAGAATGTTTCAGTCAGTAGGAAAGGTAAAGGTGATCTCCCACTCCCACTTTTTTGGGGGGATTCTGCTGGCACACCTGCAGCTCCCAACAAGGTCATGTGAATATCTGACCAAAATGTGGAGCCTAGTAATTATGGCCCATGGGGGATGTGTGATAGGCCCAAACGTGAGATCAAGCTTAAATGGCAAGCAGATGGCTGGCACAGAGGGGACTGTAGACACACAGCATCCACATTTGTGTGCCCTTCGCATGTAATGGCCTGAATTAATTAAATCAACCCACAAAGAGGTTTTTTTTGTCCTGGCGCTTGTTGCCAGGTTGGCTTTGATGCCCGGGCGAATGCATAACGCTGCCTGTATCGACCTGGCTGTGTTTTGCTTGTGGTTAATGATGATGTTGTAGATTTAAAAGGCTTGTAGTCTAATATATCCCGCTTACACTCTCTGATATATTTGTAGATTTTACACTTGACACATTTTCCACATTGCCCAGTTAAGCAGTTGGTGTGATGGAACATTAGAAGATTCAAATGGATTCAAATCCTCCACAGCAGAAGAGTGCTATCAGTTTATTAGAGGAAAGGCAAGAAATCAGTTTTTCAATACATTTACATTTATGGCATTTGGCTGATGCTCTTATCCAGAGCGAGAGAACTGTTTCTTACCTGAAAACAGCTTAAATCCACATCAACTATTTAACTATGATACTGCCGTCAGAGCATCTATACAACAACTGTCAAATTATAACCAGCCAACACCTAACCCAACAATACATGAGCCACAGAGAAGTGGGAAGTCAAGGGAAAGGAATTTTTTTTTTTAGAAATAAGTAAGCAGTAGGAAAGGGACATAGTTAGTCGCCGAAGTGCTCCTTGAAGAGGTGGGTCTTCAGGCGACGCTTGAAGACCGTGAAGGACTCCGGAAGAGGCAGTTCATTCCATCACTGGGGGGCGAGACTGAGAAGAGTCTTGACGCATGATACCCTCTTCTCTGTGCTTGAAGCCCTGAGTAGCCATGAGAAGTGACACGTTGTTTGATCAATGATGTTATGTTTGGGGGTGCAACTTAACACGAGCACCACAGGGAGCCAGTGGAGGCTCCTGAGTAAAGGTGTGGTGTGAGTGAACTTAGGAAAGTTGAACACTAACCTGGCAGCTGCGTTCTGAATCAGTTGAAGCGGTTTGGTTACCTTCTGTGGAAGTCCAGCCAGTAGAGAGTTGCAGTAGTCCAGTTTGGAAATGACCAGGGACTGGACAAGACCAAAGCATTAGTACAACCACCAAAGCATTTAACTAATATTTTCATCTCTGCTTGATAGGTCAGAGGGTGAATGATGGTCTGTGGCACTTAGTGAGTCTCAGTATTAGAGGTCTGCAGATGACCATGACCCTGGACAATGAGCCGGCCGCATCCATTCAGGTAGAGGAGTACCTGGAGCCAAGAGAAAATTACTACTTTGGAGGTAGGACTTTCTTTATATTCTTTATTCTTCATATTATATAGGAGTCTCCTCTCTTTCCTATTTGTTAGGAACAATAAAAGAAGGAATTCAGGTCAGGTAATGGTTCGACTCACATAATAAGATATTGCCCCTAATAATAAGGTAACAGTGCACTTAATGATAATTATTTAAACCCATAATACACTGCACAGCAAAGTGGTATCAGGTTATCAGTTTGCCCTGACATCGCCATGATAATCAAGCACAGTAACTAATCCTTTGCCTTTTGATCCTCTAGCACCAATGGTCGTTTTCTAATCACAGAGTAGGACTAGATTCTGTAATATCCAGATGGCAACATCAAGGATATACAGAAAAATACAGAACATTCTGACTGAAATGAAGGTATTGGCTGCTCTGGTCTGATGGTTTGGGATAGTTCTTGGGCATCATATCTGATAACTTCCATAAGCAACCATTAGGAGTGTGATACTAATAGCTTCAGAGCAGTGCCTACTGCCATAAGGACAACTAAAAAGAAAAGTCTGCAGTGTGTCGTAGGACTGCAGAGCAGATTCATCACTTAAGCATAAATGCCGGGGATACAAATTTTGCCAGCATTAAATGTCACTGCTTCAGTGTTCATACAAAAACAGAAAGGCAACGCACACATAAGTCATCGTCACTGCCATATCAGATCAATCCCTTTTTTTCAAATGACAGTTCTTAAAGAGTTTTTAGTATTTATTCTACAGAGACACCTCTTAAAACTACAGTAAAGTATAACATAAAAATATATATAGCCCCCTCATTTCTTCACTTTTTGCTTCTAATGAGCCAGACGTTCTTGTATTTTAATGTAGTTTTGAAGATCAGTTCTCCAAGCTTTTAAACACTCTCATTTTCAGTACAGACCCTGAACCCTGAACTTTCCGTTTTTGTTTGTTAAACCATACAGTGACCTACGAATTAATCATTCAAGCATAACAAAGCACAAACCGAGTTTAAGGCCCAAATCAGTGAAGAAACAGGTGCAGATGATTCAAGATGGTCAGCCTGGGAATACTGTCTTAGTCAAACATGAAGAAGGAGTCTCAAAAACACAAATGGATGGTTTAATAGTTACTTATATGTGCACAGGGTCAGTAGTTACTTACCACCACCACTCCTGGATTCGAGCGTGGCCTCCTATGGGCAACCCGGCCTCCCGGGTTACAAAGGCTGACTGGAAGGGTGCCCTCGAGGACAGGGAGCCAGGGAGCAGTGGGATGCATCGATAAGTTCCTGGCTGAAGACATCCGTACTTGGGACCCAACTCCTTTCCTCTGGGCCATACCCCTCCCAGTCCACCAGGTACTGCAGGCTCCTTCAGCCTGGAATACTAGTGCCTCTCTTCTGCACCAGTTGGCTTGACTTTTGAACCATTTAACCTCTCTGGTGATGGACGTGTGAGCTCCTTCCCAGACACACTCAGCCCTTCTGAAACATCCATCCACCTGTGGTAGATTGGACGGCTCAGCGTCCCGGGGCAGAGTGGGAGTTGATGCTTGAGAACACACTCTGAGGGCTTTAGGCCAGTGATGCAGGGAGTTCTGGAAAGGTTCTGCCCTACCTAAGAACTCTGGCCAATGGTGCTGGTACCCATGACAATAGGCCAGGAAAAACCTGCTCAATTCCTGAACTGACCGTTCAACCTGACGGTTGGACCCAGGGTAATGGCCCAAGGCTGTGACCGTGTCCTGAGCATGGGACGTGTTCTTTAAGAAATTGGGAGCCACAAATTGGAGGCGCCGTTTGGACAGGACGTCATCCGGGATGCCATATTGCAAAAACACTGACCAGAACAGAACCTTGGCTACTTGAAGGATGGTGGGCAGAGAACCAAATGGCAGGAATCAGACCCCCTTTGAGAACCTACCCACAACCACCAGGATGGGGGTGTACCAGGAGGTCCATGATTCCGAGAGGTCCATGAAGAGGACCAGGCAGTTGATGGGGGACTTTAGAAACTGCACACATGGAATAGGACTGTACAGCCCGTTACACATCTGCTCTTGCATTAGGCCGTCAGTACTTACGGCTAAGCACCTTGACAGTCCTCTGAACCCTGGGGTAGCCAGTGGCAGGAGTCTTGTGGGTCCATTCATTGTGCTACCTGATACACTACCAACCATTCAACAATTCCTTTGTTTTTATAACCCCTTTTCCACTGCACTTGTTCCCAATTTTGGAACCAGTGCCGTGCTTTTCCACAGAAAAAACATGGTGCCGCCCCTAAAACATGTACCGAACCAGCCCCTAAACTTTGCTGGTCTTGTATCGAGAACCCATGACGTCACGAGCGGTGGGCGGAGTCTTGCACGTAATCGTTGTCTGTCGATGTCTTTCAACGGTAATAACCCGCTGAATAAGCTGCATTTGGACACTGAAATAAATCCTCAAAGTTTGGAGAATAACCAGCAAGCAGGAACTGAGTTC
>JBBPDB010000108.1:4172820-4186842 GCA_037974465.1 Brachypetersius altus
TTAGTCGGAGGTTCTGGGGACGTCGATACTGGACGTTAGAAAGACGTCAAAAAAAAGACGTCATCTGGCGTCACAGTGCACCTTCAGAGGACCAAAATTCGACGTGCAAAAATGACCTAGAAAAGACGTCGTTTCGACGTTGCATTTCTCTCTGAAATTCTCAAGAAAATGTGTAGCTCCAGACATTGTTCAGAAGAACAGCGTCCCTTGACTAAAAAGTTGGTTGGAGAGGGGAAACATAAATGTGACGTCTGTAGGTGGCCGCCGGCCAATGAATGCGGCCGTTTATGTTTATGTTCTGGGTTTAGTTTAGTTCAGGGTGTCTGCAGGTGGAGTCACGTGTCTGGGTGTTTGCGTGTGATCATCAGGCAGGCTCTGAGCTTGAGTAGTAGTGGTGTGCGATACCACAACATTTGGTATTGATTCGATACCAAGTAAATACAGAGCCAGTATCGCCGATACCGATACTTTTTTTTGGATGCATCATCAAATTGCTAATTCTGAATGAATTTGCCCGTCCTTTAAGTGTTTTTGTGATTATTCCTTTGAGTTATTAATTAATTAAAACCCAGAACAGAATTTGAGCAAAGTTATGAATAGAAATATTTTATCATAATAACAATAACAATAACAATGAAACAATAATAATTAAAAATAATTTTAAAATCAACAATTAGTGAAAATACAACAAATAAAGCGCAATTAAAACAACCCCCAAAGAAATGAGTATAGAATAAAGAAATATAAATGATTAAGTCTTAGCACAACTATTTGTTGCTGAAATATAGTGATCATCACAGTTAACACAAAAGGGTAATTATACTCAATCAAATCTGAGCTGTATTATATACAATGTATTTGTTTCAATTCCAGTAAATTTATTCATATAAATAACACCTTTCAGAGGATAAATGTACTGGTTTTGGTGGAGAGACTGGATAAAGCCCGGGCGATCCACAGTCACAGTGCGTGGTCACCGAAATGCCATGTCTGATGGCCATCATCTTGAGCAAGTGCTGAGGACGTTTCAAGGAGGAGTACCACTACCACTCCTCGAAGAGAAGCCGTGAGGCTTACTACGTATTTTGAGTTGAACTGTTATGTTGAGTTTGTAAAAAAAGACTCCTATCTGGATCCCTGTTGCGTGCTGTGTCCTCCCCTTGCAGACATGACAGTAAAAAAGTGCAGAAAATTATAGGCTGCTCAGTTAAAATGATCAGAAATGCTTTAAAATGGCAAATAAAACCTGAAAGACATGGAAGAAAATGAAAAACTACCATTCGAATGGATTGGAGAACAGCCTAAATGGCAAAGACTCCCAGTGATGAGCTCCAGGAGGATCAGAGAAGGTCTGAAGTTCCCTGTGAGGACTGTTACAGTCAGAAGATGCCTATGTGAGGCCAAACTATTGACACAAAGTCCCACTGTTGAAAATTTGCCAAAGAACACACTGACTGGCCTAAAGAAAAGGTGCAACTCTTTGTGAACTGATGAAAGCTAGATAGTTCTTTTTGGGTCTAGTGGCCACAGTTTGTCAGATGACACCCAAACACTGAATTCAAGCCACAGTTCACTGTGAAGCCTGGTGGCACAGGCATCTTGATATGGGCATGTTTCTCATACTGGGGTGTTGGGCCCATTATTGCATCCCAGGGATCATGCCATAGAGGAAAATCCCTTGAAATGGGTGTTACAAGAGAATGGCCCCAAAAACACCAGTAAACCAGCAACATCTTGGTTCCAAACCAACAAGATTGACAAGCCCAATGCCCAACTGGTCAGGTGACATCAAAAAAGAAGTTTCTGAGGCAAAATCAAAAAAAGCAGAAGAATTGTGGAGTGTAGTCCAATCATCCTGGGCTGGAAAAACTCGCTCACAGGGACCAGAACTCCACAAAATACAGATTACAGAAAGGAAAAAGCAAAATCTTCAACATTCCCCGTATGAACTGAAAAAATGTTTTGTGTTGGTAAAGACGAATGTGGACACTACTATTTTTTTAAGAATCTAAGATTCACCTTTCCTCACTTTCTGTAAAGGTATTAGACAAATTTGATAAACTTAATATATATTTGGTTTGGAATAGAATGTGTAGGGTTCCCATTGCAATTGTGTCTGTGGAAATAAAAGCCATTATAAGGATTTTGAGCTTTAGTCACTTTTTTTTTAACACACTGCTATTATTTTGCACTTAACTGTAGACTGAGAAAAAGAGGGGGGAGGCAAAATATTGGCTGAAATGCACTAAAGTTAATAGGAAAGAGCGAGGGATGATAGAAGTAAAAAAAAAAAAAAAGACGAGTGCGTCAGGATGACTCATTAGGCATGAGGTCGAGACTAATGGCAGTTGCATGAACTCTGGCCGAGTATCATATATATTTGAGTGAAATGCATTGAAGTTAATAAGAAAAAACAAGGTATGATAAAAGGAAGGAAGATAGATGGATAGGTAGATAGATGAATGGAAGATATACAGCTGGACAGTAACAGATGAATGAAGGATCGATAGCTGGACAAATTGAAATGGATGACTGATAGATAAACATATGATTATTATATGCTAATTATACCAACTTTCATGGAATATATAACGAGCTTCATTACAAAAACTGTCCTCTGTAATAAGAAGAAAACTTGGTAAACCTGGGAACAATAGATAGCAGGTCCTATAGGCCCTGAGCTAATAATGTATAGCGGTGATCAGCTGTCGAAGAGATATGGAAATGGAGATGCTGTCTGTAAAAGACACTTTCCACCAAAGAGCAGTTTGATCAAAAGCAGAGCTCTGATAAAAGGCCAGAGACAGAAAAGTAGGGAGCGCAGTAAAAGTAGTCAGGAGGACCCACAGGTAAAGTTAACCCTACGACTTATGGAATTAAATAAGTTTCCAAAACAATGTTATTAATAACGGTTATATTTTGTAATTACATTTTTTTAGCTAGACATTAGCCAGTTCTGTATAAAGGTCTATAGTGTCGCATCGCAGCAAGAAGCTCCTGGTTTCAATGAATAAAGAAAAATGCAAAAAAGAAAAGTTTGCTCACCGCATGCCAAACAACTTTTGTTGATTTTCTGTGCAAGTACATCATCTACAGCCATTATATTTTATAGCCATATGCAGTTCATGTGCTGAACTGATCATATCGAAAAAATTATATACAAAAACAACGGACAATTTCTTGATTACGCAGCATGCAAATATGATCCAGACGTGCGTTTTTTTCTCCCAATTAATTTTATTGTTCCATTTTTCCCTGAGAATTCAGAATTACATCATAAACTCTGGATGGTGACGTCACGAATTTACAATGTACTGAATCAATCAACAAACTGCAGAAAAATAGTCACAGCTCACAATATCCTGTCTTTTGTTTAATTAGTAGCTTACTGGGATATATTTTCATGCAAAAATTTATAGCAAAATTTCATAAATAGAAGATCAGTACAATTTACAGTCAAAAATTCTGATAAACACAAACCATTTGGTCAATGCATGTCATCATATTCTACCTAGACTATTTAGAAACTCCTATTAAAAGTTGTTGGAAAAAAGAATGTAAATGAAGGCAAAATTAAAAACTGACCAAAATCAACAAAAATGCCTGGGAGCGAGCAAATTCCACTACTGTTAATAAATACACTTCACACAATACCATCTTTATCATCATTAATTAACTAGCTGAGCTAGTGACTATTCTTTTTTTCTTTTTTTTAGAAACATTAGTTTAGATCCACCATCCCCCCAACACACACACACACACACACGTGTGTGAGCACACATATCTGAGCCACACTCACATACAGCAGGAGCCAGTACATTATAACTTTCTCTCAAACACACTGTTCTGTTTACCCAGAACACAATGAAAACAGAGGCCAAGGAAAAGTTTATAGGAGGGATATACAGGAGGGATGAGTCTGAACCAGTTGGTCTCTGTGACCAACTTTCATAGTAAAGAACCAGCAGCTATGATGTAAACTCATCAGCGAGCCGTATAAACATCTAGAGACTTCAGCGAGATGTAAAACTGAACGACTAGTTGGTGTATTGGTTATGAATGTTGGCCAGAAAAGAAAGTTGCTAGTGAGGTCTGAATATAGCGGAGGGCTCAGCCCTCGTAGCTCATGTGCGTCGTGTCTTTGGCCTCTTGGACAGGCGCTTGGCCTCGTCCATAGCAAGACTGTCTCCACTGGTCTGGGCCAGGCCACGAACCCCTTGGATGCGACTGATCAGCTGCAGGAAAAGCGGGATGACCTGAAAAATCACAGACACATACCACAGTCACATGCAGCGGAAAGTATTCAGACCCCTTTAACATTTTCACTGTTATATTGCAACCATTTGCTAAAATCATTTAAGTTAATTTTTTTCCCCCATTAATGTACACACAGCACCCCATATTGACAGAAAAACGCAGAATTGACATTTTTGCAGATTAATTAAAACAAAAACTGAAATCACATGGCCCTAAGTATTCAGACCCTTTGATGTGACACCTTTTCTTCTGACCATCTTTGAGATAGTTCTACACCTTCACTTGAGCTCAGAGATGGAACTGTGGCACTGATCTGGCCAAGGTTACAGAAAATATCTGCTGCACTTAAGGTTCCTAAGAGCACAGTGGTCTCAATAGTCATTAAATGGAAGACTTTAGGTCCAGAGATGCAGTCGGGAGAAAGTTGTAGAAAGTCACCCATCACTGCAGCCCTCCACCAGTCGGGGCTTTATGGCAGAGAGGCCAGACAGAAGCCTCTCCTCAGTGCAAGACACATGAAAGCCCACATGGGGTTTGCTAAAAGACACCTGAAGGACTCGAAGATGGTGAGAAATAAGATCCTCTGGTCTGATGAGACCCAGATAGAACTTTTTGGCCTTAATTCTCAGCGGTATATGTGGAGAAAACTAGGCACTGCTCATCACCTGTCCAATACAGTCCCAACAGTGAAGCATGGTGGTGGCAGCATCATGCTGTGGGGTGTTTTGCAGCTGCAGGGACAGAACGTTGCAATCGAGGGAAAGATGAATGCGAAGTGCAGGGATATCCTGGACATAAACCTTCTCCAGAGTGCTCAGGACCTCAGACTGGGCCAAAGGTTTACCTTCCAACAACACAATGACCCTCAGCACACAGCTACAATAACAAAGGAGTGACTTCGCAACAACTCTGTGACTCTTCTTGAATGGCCCAGCCAGAGCCCTGACTTAAACCCAACTGAGCATCTCTGACAGATCTGCAAGGAGGAATGGCAGAGGATCCCCAAATCCAGGCGTGAAAAGCTTGTTGCATCTTTCCCAAAAAGACTCATGGCTGTATTCGATCAAAAGGGTGCTTCTACTAAATACTGAGCAAAGGGTCTGAATATTTAGGACCATGTAATATCAGTTTTTCTATTTTAATAAATCTGCACAAATGTCAACAATTCTGGATTTTTCTGTCAATATGGGGTGCTGTGTGAATATTAAATAAGGAAAAAATGATTTTAGTCCCTCTTCACAGGTCCCTATATATATGTATATATACACATAATATCGTATAATTAGCATATAATAATATAGTTCTTGATTGGTGCTGTGCTTAAATAAAAAACGCATGCAGGTCTATTGCAAATCTATTACTCATAATTCAAAAGGCTGATGTGACTGAAAAATCTGAAAGCAGATCTGAAATCAGCATGAAAACCTGGTTCAGAAAAGTGTTTTTTTTTTTTACCCGTGTTATGAAACTCAGGATTAAGAACACCTGCATTTCCCACAAAGAAATTCATAAATTAAGTAGAAAAAAGCAAATCTCTTCCAGTGAGTGTTCTCAAACCTTTGACCACAAGTGTACATTTAAACATCACATAGACTTCCATTGTAAAAGGATGTTGAAAAGAAAGTACCCTTTCATGGTTATACACTGCCAGCAATAATAGCAAAGTTAGAGGCAGTGCTATGTAAGATCCTTGGGCAACCTCCTGATCAGGCAGCTTTCTCTGTGGAAAAGACAGCAAAGGTCATTCACAAAATTCCCTCTAATGAAGGAGCCCAGGTTTATGTCTGATCGCATGTGTGTGTTGTCAAGCGTACTTACAGCTGGGTTGAAAGTGAGCGTAACATGTTTGTGGTAGCCAGAGGATGTGAAGGACACCTGTGGGAGCTGGAAGTCGTACTGGGAGCGAGAGAGAGTAGTGTCCAGCATCAATACATAGCTCTGTGGAGAGAAGACACTGATCAATCAGAAA
Source organism: Brachypetersius altus (assembly GCA_037974465.1). NCBI lineage: Eukaryota > Metazoa > Chordata > Actinopteri > Characiformes > Alestidae > Brachypetersius > Brachypetersius altus. The sequence goes on from JBBPDB010000108.1 coordinate 4,179,047, forward strand.
GCAGAAATCATTTAAACTAATTCAGCATAAAACTGTCAAACCAACTCGATTCAGATACGGTCAGCTATGTCTGATGCGAGCCTTACCTCTCCATCACGAGGGAGAGGAGAGAAATGAAAGAAGAGAGACTGGCCCAGCGATACGCTTTGGAAAGGACTGTCAAGGTTGTCACTCTTGTAGAGCTTGACCTGTGAAGAGGCAGAAAGGTCCATTACACTCTATTTTTTTCTCAAAAGGATACTATATTTTACTTTAATGGTCTTACCCAGAGGGTTGGTAGATGCTCAGGTGCAGTAATGATGTTGCCACTCAGTTCAAATTGATTAATCTGTCTGAAGGCTATGATGTTGACTCCTTCTATATCACTGCTGCCTACCTACAGCAAAAACAAATTTCACAGAAATGTAAAAAAAGGGTTTAAAGCAAGTGCAACAAGATTTTTGATGGTCCACTTCATATACTCTTCCAAAACATCTTACACTAACCCAGACTTTTACTTTAAACCAAACCCTGTTGTACTGTTGGCTGCTGATGACTCACCTCTATGGTTCTGTGCTGAGGCAGTGCTCTCTCTATGTGGTCATTGCCCTCTCCTCTCAGCTGAATGATGTAAGTACATGCAGGCTGTAGGGGGGAGAAAAGACAAATGACACAATTACACCAGAGGTAATGTTGGCTGATTATGTTGGTGTGAGCAGGTTAGCAAGCCTACAAGCAACCATACCAGCAGGCCTCGGAGTCGGAAGCGACCCGCTTCATCCGTGATGGTGTCTTCACTGTACATGTTGCACTCCCGCTGCCCCACCGCCTCTACAGCCACGCCCTGCTCAGCATCACCACCCAGAGACTGCACTGTGCCATAGCAACTGCAAACACAAATTGAATTGAAGCAATACAATAAACAAATGCTTAGTCAGCAGTTTTTGGTTAATTGGTGGTTAATTTATCAATACCCATTACCCATCTAGAAAACACTGAAATGGGAGTTAACATATTCTTTGATGAGGTTTTTCTTCTAGCATGCTGTACCTGTATGCCGTTTTGAAGCCGGTGATGGGGATGTGGAGATTCTGGCCTTCCTCAAGCGAGATCATCTGAGCTGAGGGCTCAAAGCGGAACTCCTTCATCATAGGTTTGAAGTAGTACTGGCCAGGACTCTGTAGGGAAATTTTGAGATTGTCATTTAGTGCATTAAACATCAGGGGACAGAATTAGGCTTCATACTGTGTGTAAGGCTAAGGAAGCATAATAAAGAATGGCAACTATGTCCAAACCATATATATTTATATTTAAGTATTTTCTTGTTAGGATCTCAAATACTGTTTGTTTAAAATTTTAGATACATGAAAAGAAAACTAGTTTTATACCCATTCGTCTTTTACTCGCCATCTTTAACCAGAAATTTCTGCATAATTTTAAATAAGCTTTACCAGGTTGTTGAAGGCGAGAAGGCCAGTGTCCTGTGTGAGCAGATTGGAGCGGAAGTTTCCTCCACTTAAAGAAAGGAGCACTCCAGACAGAGGTACATTATCCTCTGCCTTGATCTAGAAGGAAAAAAGGAAAAGAAACATCTCACACATACCAAGCATTTCATATTAATGCCATTCAAGAATCGTCTTTTCTCAAACCATCAAACACTTGTTAAGTGTGTTAACTGTTAATACATCTAAATATTGGGGTTGCACATGTATTGGTACCGAACCGTCACGCTACATGGGTCACGGTTCGGTATATGAGGTCAGCTGGAGAACACACGGTACAACGGAGAAGACGTGATTGAAGTAATACGGAATCACAGAAGGGTCAAAAAGCGCAAGTAAATCATAAACCTGGGTCGTAGTGGCGTAACACACACACATGAGAATATAAGCAAGAGTGTGTGTTTACTGGTTAATACACTGCTGTTTATTTAAAATAAACGAAAACAAACTGCGACCTTTTGTTGCTTAACTTTGCTGCATCATGAACTGTGACCCCAAAACCAAGGTACATACCGAACCGTGACATCTGTGTACCATTACACCCCTTCTAAATACACATAAAAAATATAAAGCAAGGACTTTCCTGGATGCCATGATGTACGCATGCATTACCTCAAATGTGACGGCTGCCAGAGCAAAGGCCTTGAAGTCTCCAGCTTTTCCCTCCACCTCAGTCAGCACAAAGCCCTCTTTACTGGCACTGATGTCGTACCGCATGTCGCTGTGTAGAGGTCCGACACTGGGGAAAGGAGCATTTAGAGTTTTATAACATGAGACTGGAATAACCATTGAAAATCTGTTTTTCTTTCTCTGAAGTAAAAAAAAATAATGGTGATTTGATCAATGTCACCTTTATTTGCTCTGATGCTCATTTTATTTACTACCGTTATCCAGACACCTCCAGAATATGCTGTATTAGAATGGAAATTAAACTATGATGACTGAGATCTCAGTAAGCTGACCTATACAAATGTAAAACACAAAATATGTCACTTGATCAGTTCAGTACCTGTAGGTTCCACTTTCATCAGTGAGAACAGTGATGAGGGCCTCCGCAGATCCACTCACTTTTATAGAGATCTCCACACCCTCCAGTTCAGGAGACACCCGTCCCTGCAGGAAGAGCCCTGCGCGGCCTGCAATCTCTACCATCTGGCCTGGACAGCTCTCTGGCAAAGCAAGACATACAAAGGCGAGTCACCGGAGTTTGGTCCATGTATGTTCATATAAAATATAATTAAAAAATGCAAATAATTCATAATAATTCTAACCTCCAGTGACTGTGGCCTCCACTTCAGGTGGGTAAAAAAGAAGCTCTTTGGACGAGGGGGTCACTGTGATGATCTCCCCAGCACTAAAAAAAAACAAACAAACAAAAAAAAAAGCCAGTCCATATTTAAAAAATCTCTAGACCCATAACACAATAAATGTTTACATACAGAAGTACAAAATAGCTAAATTAAGTTGACAGGAGTAATAAAACATTTTTAGTGTAACAAAAGATAAATGTCTTTTTTTTTTTGAGTACCGAACTACACGGAAATCCCCACGAGAAAGCTGAAACTGCAAATATCATCCGCCTTTTTTTGCTTTTTTGTCGAAATAAATATATTTTTTCAGGATGTTTTGACACAAGAGAACCCACTGACCTCGCCGAAGGTCTCAATACCTTTGTCCTGTGACTTTCCGAGTTGCATATCTCGGCAGGGAAAATGCCCAGACACTTCAAACTCAAACTTCAAAGTTCAGTAGATCTCCAGGAGACCTTTTTGTATTTTTAGACAGAGACGATCAAATTATTCTCCGAAAACCGTTCACATCGCCGCAGTGTCCTTTTACTTTTGTCCCGCAAACCTCAGAGTTGCACATCCCGGCGGGGATTTACCTTTACAGTTTCTTTAAGGGTAATGCATTAAACAGAGTTTAGTGCCATTAAAATGTTCTGGGGGCATATTTGGGGCATATTTAGGCATTTTTACCAAAACACAACGGCTACTCTTGGAATGTAACCCCTGTGAAACCCGGGGATTAGTGTACAGTTTTAAACCACAGAAGAGCACCGGTCAGTGTTACATCTCTTACCGTGCCCAGTACGAGAACTCATAGTGGAAAGGTTCATGGAGCTCATCTGGTTTCTCTTCCACAGGTGGGCCCTGATCCTCCAGTTTCTTTTCTAATTTTTCTTCTCTCTCTTTCTTGCGAGCTGCAATCTCCAGTAGCTGCTGCTCCCGGCGCTGCTCCTCTGCAGAGCGCAGAGGACCCAGGACCAGTGCAGGCTCACTCTCAATAGACGACCTGGGCGTGAAAGTGAAAAGTGTTTCTGTAATGGTGAGAACATCTGATCTACAGTTTCCCCGACTACAGCAAAAAACAGTCCTAAATCATTTATAAATTATTTTCCAACCGCGCTTCATTAAGAGTGGTTGTGTCACTGTGATACGGGTAAATCACCTTTTTAACAGCTCTATATTGCGCACTATGTGAAAAGTAGTCCATTATTGAGAACTTCAATGCGAATGGGGGAGGGGCTAAATCGCTTTAGGCTGTAACAATTTATGACATCACAAAAACAGTGAATTCAGAAAAGGCTGGTTTGCTGCTAATTTTCCATATAAGGACTGCATGGCATCAGGAATGCACAGTATGGTTTGCCCCCCAAGGTAGGGTCTCCATGGATCAGATGGGTTTGTCCAGTTCACCCCACAGAAGCTCAGAGCCAGGCCAACACTACTTTTTAATCATGTTTGTCAAACCATTTCTAAACATTTTGCAGTGTGGCACTGTCCAGCTGAAAGAAGCCCCTGCTGTTAAGCAATGCTGAGGCCATAAAGGGTGTACTTGGTTTGTAATGTTTAGGTAAGTGGTATATGTCAAAGTAATATCTATATGAATGCCAGGTCCCAAGGTTTCCCAGCAAACGTATTTGAGCATCAGACTATCTCTGCTGGCTAGCCTTCATTCCATTGTCCTGGTCTTGTGTCAAAACACATGATTTATCAGACAAAGTCACGTTCCTGCATTGTTCTATTGTCTAATGCTAATGCCTACCTGCTCACTGTAGCCTACTTGCAAAGGACAGGGTCAGCATGGGCACTCTGACCAGTTTGTGGTTACACAGTCCTGTGCACAACAAGCCAATGTGCACTGACACCTTTCTGTCATAGTCAGCATCAGCAATGTGTGAGACAGCAGCTCTTCTGCTGGATCGGACAAGATGTGCCAGCCATCAACAAGCCTTGGGCACCCATGACCCTGTGGCTGGTTCATCTTTTCTTGGACCACTTTTGGTAGGTTCTAAGCATTGCACACTGGGGAAACCCCACAATACCTGCTGTTTAAGCTATCCATCATCACAAAGATGTCTATTTGCAATAAAGGACAAATCCCCCCACCCCCAAGGACCAGGCAGCTGATCTTGCCCTCACTTACTTGATAGTAACCGTGACATCCAGCATTTTGTCTGTGTTGATGAGGCCAGTCATGTGGTGCCTGACAGCGGTCAGAGTTAAGATGCTGGGGGCAGACCTGGAGAAACAACCCTAATGATGAACTTGTCTACACTTTTTCAAATGAATTCTGCATGAATTTACTTTGCAAAAAACAAGCCTCATCTCATATGCCATCAGTAAACAAAAACATACGTGTTGTAAGTGTAATAATCCTGTTCAAACTGATGGCAGGAGCGTGGGGTCACTTTATATACACCTACACAGGACAACAGATACTAGCATTTAGAGAGGGTATATCCATGAAGAGAGATTACTTTGCAATATAAATACAACAGAATCAGTTTAAACCTGGTTTGGACAGGCAGAAGCGGTTGACTCCCTTGGAGAGATTGTACACGCCAACATTCTCTGGTTTGCTGCCATCTTGGAAGAATTCCTATGAAAACACAAACACCATCAATTGCAGTGAAGAGGTGTGAAGAAAACTACTGTATTGTTTACACTGCTCCATTACAAAAGTGTGAATGTAAATGAGCGAAGCCTCACCAGTGTGATTGCGTGAGACAGGGAGCAGCGCAGCATGTAGCCGGTCTGTCTGAACTCGACTCCTTCCAAATCTGAGTCCAGCACCTCCACTTCTACTGACTTATGCTTCCAGCACCATTCCTCATGGGCAATGGCCACTGAGAAAAAGAACAGTTTGAATCTTAAACTATTCGGTAACACACACAAACAATGTATGTTTAGACAAAATTACTTTCCAAACAACGATCGGTTCTGAACAGTATTGCACAATTTGCCATGAAACATCCAAATCGGCTGAAAGAGCGCATGAAGAGTGGAAGTGTTTAAAGGAATAGGACTCATTAACTTGGGCTCATGGAACCAGACACAATCTTTTTTCCTCAGGGTGACACAGGTCTGATGTGTTTAAATCTGATCTGAACCCCAATCAGATCCTAAATCTGCCATGCAAACCTTAATGAGCAGGGTCAGGTACCAGAACCTTTGTGCTTTAGTTTTCCACTGCGCTCAGATATGTTTACAGAATAGCACCAGCAGCTAACTTGAAGATTCTAGTAAATTCTACAGAAACAATAAAGCATCTCATATCAGATCAATGAAGGCCTGAACATGTGGGATATGAAGGTGGAAGTTCAGTCAAACTACAGATATATATGGGTCACTTATAAAGACAAAATGTGAACCATCAAAGTGAAAAACGTCAAATATGAAAGAAAAGAAGAAGAAAAAAAAAGAGCAGTGAGGCTCAATGAGAACGTAACCTTAGACCTGGGGCGGGTTCAGAGTTAACCGGCTAACTGCTTTCGGAAAACCAGGGCATCCTTGAATGACAGTGTATGTACTATAACAGAGCTGTCCAAATTAATTCTAAAAACGTCTGTTACAATTATCATGCATTTGCCACAATACGTCTATTGGGCCGATTTCAATCCTTTGGGTTGACATGAAGGTTTTTGACTTCAACTGGCTGTTCTCTGTTTCACTCCTACCTTTGTATTTCCCAGGGAGGACATTAGTGAAGGAGAAACTGAAGACTTCACTGCTTCCTGAAAGCTGGATGTTCTGCCTCTCCCCTTGTCTGCTCACAGGCTGCAGAGTTACCGTCAGATCTCCACATGCAGCTGAGGGATCATCCAAATGAACAATGCTCATTACCTCAAAAACAAAACCAACAGCTCCTAGAGTACCATTTGGATAGAAAAATAAACTTACATAATTTTCACCTTTCACCCCAAATGCAATTGATCAGCCATTGTTTATATAATGACACCTAAATTCAAGCTTCAAAGACAATACCTGTTTTTGGCAACATGGCATGCTTTTCTCAGATCTTTAAAGAATAGCTCACCCAAATATCATCTGTAAATATATCCCCAAATATATCAACCACCTCAAACCACATCTAGCCCTGCATTAAGGCAGCAAGGACTTGCTAAAAGATTGGAACACAATACGACAGTAAGCGATCAAAGCAAATAAAATCTCACAGTGCGGAAGAACACTGCAAGAAGACGTAAATCTCAAATCCCGTAAGGAGGTGTGATGTAAAGATGTAATGATCTTGAACCGTTTTTTGTTACCATGGTCATCGTAAACATGGAGTTTGGCTCACAGTACTGTGTCCTAAACCATATCTACAAGTCAATGCAACCCTAACAAAGAAGCAAACATATCCTGGCTGAATTACATTTGGACTAAAGAGAAATATGTGTGAATGTGATTTTTTACTGAATTACTCGTTTACAAAACACAAACATCGTCTACATACCCAGACACGAGACAGAGCCAGAGACTGCTGCTATGAACTGGGTGAATAGCAGGTCACTGAGAGGGCAGTCAACAAGATTGATATCAAGAGACTGGGGCTGTAAAGCAAGTCCAGCCTTGATCTCAGCCTCTGGAAGTGTCACCTAATAACAAAAGAAAAATAATTAACTATACATTAAAAAAGAATATATTCATAGAAAATAGTGCTACTAGCACTGCGTCCCACTCAGTACCTGCACACTATAGTTTCCTGGTTTGGCCTGGAAGCAGAACGCCCCCTGATGGTCACTCTCGATAGTGCGGACTGTGCCCTGCTCATGTCCTTGCCCGGCAAGAGTCACTTTATAACTGCCCAGATGCTTTATGCCCTCTGGGAGACGGGCAATAGAGATCTGACCACACACACTGAACCTGAGAACGATCATTTAGAATATTGTTAGCATTATCAGCGTGATGTTCTACTTCTTTTCCTATTACTGACAAATCAGAACCATCGCAAGAGACTTGATCATCTACATCTACACACCCACCCACACACACACACACACACCTGCCCCTCGGCTACCCCTCAGTT
>JBBPDB010000108.1:4207294-4225239 GCA_037974465.1 Brachypetersius altus
CGGGGTCACGTGACTCCACACGCGGTAGTGTTTTTAAAGGGAAAGTAATCGAAATAATCGACCTGGAAAAATTTGATTGGTTTGAAGGTCGATTTCTATTACTTTTCGGTTAATCGCCCAGCCCTAATGCACTGTATTCATACTCTATAATCCATTCTAAAGTCAAGGCAGTTGAGTCGCCACATGCATTTGTACACATTTGACATACTTGAGTGCCATGAAGAGCAGTTTAGCTGCTAGCCACTCACCGGGCTCTTTCATCCAGAAACGTGTATGGCTTCTGAGGGACTTCTTGACTCAAATGCCTCAGGGGCGTCTCTGCTGTGGGTGAGTCTGCTCCTTCCCCAGTTGGACTGATACTGCTTGCTAGAACCACAGGGGAGATCTGGGTTGGAGCCACTTGAGTTGCGGCTGGGACGTACGTAGGGACTGGAGAAATGGTCTGTTCCACTGCAGGTGGAGCAGAGTACGACCGCTGGGTCACAGACTGGATTTGAGTGATGGAAGGAACCACATTTATAGGGCTGTTCAGTTTAGGTAGTGGTGGAACAGACCAAGCGAGTGTAGGGGCATCGTTTAAAGTAGCTTCATGCTGCACCTTAGGATCTGCAGGGAAGGGAGTGATATTAGGTGCTGGTAAAGACAAAACCGCACACGGATGAGTGGAAGGCTCAGAGGCGGAGGAAGATAAAGCAGGTGGGGTGCTTGCCCCAGTAACTCTCCAGGGGGCCGTGGAGGTGAAAGTCTGTGGAGGGCCAGAGGGAGACAGAGCAGTTGCTGGCTGTGATGTTACAGCATTTGTGGTTGTCTGTGGGCTCATAACAGCAGGACAAGCAGAGTCTGTCTTCAATAAAGCAGGCTGATGGACTGAAGTCTCTAAGAAAAAGATGAATCAAAATACACATTGATCAAGTAAATATGAAAAACAGAACAAAGTTACAGCATTCCCTTGATGCATTACAGATAAAAGGTTTTCTGGACAAATCTATTTAATTTAATTAATTTTTCAATAAATGTTATCGTAGCTTTGCTTATTCGGGTTAGCATTTGAGATATTTGAGATTGCAATTTTATAAATACTGGTTAGAGTTGTGTAAACTTGCTTCAAAATGTAGTTAGTGGTGATGCGATATAGTTTTGTCCATATGTAGTATATAGTATGTAGTATTTATAATTTAGTATGTAGTATTTTGTATTTTGTATGTAGTATTTAGCATATAGTATGTAGTATTTAGTATTTAGAATGTAGTATTTAGTATGTAGTATTTAGTATTTAGAATGTAGTATTTAGTATGTAGTATTTAGTATATAGTATGTAGCATTTAGTATGTAGTATTTAGTATTTTGTATGTAGTATTTAGCATATAGTATGTAGTATTTAGTATTTAGAATATAGTATGTAGTATTTAGTATGTAGTATTTAGCATATTATGTAGTATTTAGTATGTAGTATTTAGTATATAGTATGTAATATTTAGTATGTAGTATATAGTGTGTAGTATATAGGATGTAGTATATAGTGTGTAGTATTTAGTATGTAGTATTTAGTATGTAATATATAGTATGTAGTATATAGTGTGTAGTATGTAGTATTTAGTATGAAGTATATAGTATGTAGTACGTAGTATGTAGTAGTGTGTAGTATGTAGTATATATAGTACGTAGTATGTAGTATTTAGTATGTAGTATTTAGTATGTAGTACGTAGTATTTTGTATGTTGTATGTAAACTGATCGATTTGTTAGTTACAAAAGAAAACTCTGGACATGAACGAATGACTGAGTTACTACATTTGAGGTAAAGGAAGCCATATTGTTTGGCAATGACTGAATAACACCCTCTTTTTAGCTGCGACTGATAAGACAGTTTTAGACAGTGAATCTGCCCAGGTCAGTTACTAGAGGTCACAGATGCCTGTGTTGGTTAGTACTGTTCTGGGTGATGAGGGGTGATGGGGGTGTTAAGGGAAGGGAAAATTGAGTTACATTGCTTTTTTTTTGCCAAAACATTACTTAATGAAATAACTACTAAAAAGCGTTTGTCATTAACCTTTAAAGTTATGATTGTTCGGATTCTACCTGGGATATTTATGCCAACTCTCTCGGAGGTGTTGCTGTAGGGGCCCTGGCCTGCTTTATTCACACACGCCACGCGGAAATGGAAGTTCACTCCAGATGGAAGGTCTCTGACGTTGTAGTAACAATCTGTAATGCCTGCAGCCATGGTCAACCAGTTTGAATGACCTGGAGAAAAATACGACTTTATTTGGATGTAAAAAAAGAAATCTTGCTGTTTGAAAAAGGAAAAAACCTCACCCTCCGTTTTCCTCTCGAGTGTGTAAGTGCAGGCGACTTTGGAGTCGGCGGGTTTCCATATCACCAGTGCTGTATCGTTATAGGTCTGAGCGATCTCTGGTGTTCCTGGGCGTTTCGGAACACCTGGAGAAAATGGAGAGATACTGTAATACAAGAGAGCAAAACAGCTCTTCCTTCTTCATTGTCACATGATCTGTGTTGTGGAACAGTAGAAAATGTGTGAAAAGCGTAAATGTGTGACACTGTTTGGATACACCCGACTGAACGTAAGTTTTATTTGAATAACGTACTGCATAAACGCCACGTGTTTTTATTTCTGTTGTATTCTGATGAAGCTGCATGTGGATGGAGCATTGACCTGAACTTACACGCTACAGATAAGGTGCAGGAGCTGACTGCAGAGGCCATGCTATTTACTGCCACACACTCATAAAGTCCAGCATCCGTCTTGATAGTTTTCACAATCATCATCAACTGTCTTCCATCCGGCTTGGACATCAGGCTCATTCTGTCATCAGTCTCTATGGGTTTCTTATCTAAAGACACAGGGAAATAAAACCAGCTGAACAACTAAAACGTCAATAGAAAACGGTAAAAAAAGAAAAGTCAGGTCAAATAAACTTCACCTTTCATCCAAACAATTCTTGGTTGTGGGCTGCCAGCTGGGAGGCAGCTCAGAGTGACGGGATCCCCCTCCAGAAGAACGTGGTCCTTCAGTTTAATGTGGAAAACAGGCGGGAAATCTGAAAAAAAAGGGGATCTTAGACAACTGTGTCCTCAGCTGCAAAATACCATTGCAAGAACGTTTAGCAGCAACTGTGACGCACCAGAGGCAGATCGGATATACTGATGTGAAGCCTCTTCTGAAGGGTTCGAGGGGATTTTTGACGGTGTCCTGTCCCTCTTAGCTCTGGACAACCCCCATCGTTCCCATCGAGATCTGCGGTCACTCTCAGGCACTATGGAGTAAACAGCAAAGTAACAGCAAACTTTCTCCAGAGAATAAACTCCAGCAAGAAACAAAGATTCAACCGTCCATCAAAAGTTCAACTCTCTCTCTCTACTGTATGTCTGTCTCTTTCTCTCTCTCTCTCTACTGTATGTCTGTCTGTCTCTCTCTTTCTCTCTCTCTACTGTATGTCTGTCTCTCTCTCTCTCTCTCTCTCTTTCTACTGTATGTCTCTCTCCCTCTCTCTCTCTCTCTCTCTACTGTATGTCTCTCTCTCTCTCTCTCTCTCTCTCTACTGTATGTCTCTGTATCGTGTACAAATATTTTTGTCGCAGTTTTTATCCATTATTTTAAGCATGTTTTCTTTCTGTGTTTCGGCTATGTTTTCCATTTTAAATCATTTTACGTATCAGGTAGACAGCTGATCAGAAACTGCCATTTTTCTCTGTAAAACTTCAAGAAGCATCTCATCTTTAGCTAAAACATATTTCCAATGTGTGCTTGTAATAACAGGGCAACCTTTACTTAAGAAGGAAAATCCCTAAAAAGGAAGATCCAAAAACATCCATTTTATATTACTATAGGCTGTGTATAGTACATTTTATTCATGAATATGCTTTTAATTGTAAATTTCGACAAAGTTTTTGCTTACTTGTGAGGTTCCCAGACTTTTGATGGATACCACACACAGCATTATAAAAAATGTGTTGTTATATACTGCAACAGGTCATACATGCAGAGAAGCTCATCACGTACTTTGAGCGGATTTTACAGACTGGGCACTTGATGTGGAGTCGGGAGACACTTTGGCCGTTGCACAGGCAGCTGGTGAAGGTAACTGGATTTCAGGAATGTCCGTTTTCTTTAAGCTGACACCTTCAGGCCGAGAACGGCGAAGTTGTGAGAGGAGAGGTGTTCGGTTTCCCTCTGTTTTGGATTCTTTTTCTCCATTTCTCTCCTCGGATTGACTTTGCTTTCTTAAAGATCCAGAAATGGATTCGAATTTCTTGCGAATTGCTAAAACCGGCGACTGGCCGACCGTTCGGGCGTCTTGTTTAGATGGGATCTGAATGGTCGCTTCAGTGTGTGTTTCCTTGCTCTCTTTTCTTTCGTGGGACTTATTACGCACATTATCAGACATACCAGATCTGCGCCGCACTGTGAGAACAGACGACTTCTTCCTTTCATCCCTTTCCAGGCTTGCTCTCACCGTGTCTTTATAGAAGACAGAGTCCTCGGCTTCAGAGACCTGACTGTCCAGAGATGCGCTGTGCCCAAGCGCCCTCATCCTTGGTCTGGAAACAGAAGTGCCTGCACTCTCCTCTTTCATACTGTCCTCTTTTTTGGCATTTGTCTTTTTTGCACGCAAAGACAGCCTGCCGATAAATCCAAGGCCAGGATCCTTGTCCACCTCTCTGAGGTCTTGATATGACTTGGATTTTTCCTGCAGGCCTCTCGATACGAACTCCAGCGGTGCCCCTGTTGGTCCTGGTCGATAAACCTCTTCTCCGATCCTGTGCGAAGGATCAGGGGACCTTCTCTCCGCTTTTGTCCTAGTTAGACGTTTCAAGCCACGGGTTAAAGAGGATTCTCGCCTCCTAAACCTCGCTTCAAAGATCTGCTCAGAGTCAATGTCTTTGATATCAGATCTGAGAGTTGGTTGTTGTGTCAGAGAAGAAAATGCTACTTTTGCAAAAACAGCTGGATGTTCCGTGCTGGAGATCACGTCTGCAGAACCAGACTTTATGCTCGGATTTGTTGAAGTTGTGTCATGAGGAAGAATACATTCAGGGACTTCGAGTTCTTCTGTTTCGTCTGTATTCCGATTACTGTCCTGCAGTAAAGGTTGCAAGATAGGTTCACTCTTTTCCTCCTCCTCCTCCTCCTCCTCCTCCCCCTCTGTGATTTGGTCTGGAATCAGTGGCGTGGAGTAAGTCTCCTTTGGAGGCATAGATGGAGGCTCTTGGTTGGTTTTCTCTGTGAGTGTAGACATGCTCTCTACACACTGCCCTGATGGAATCTCGAGTGGCGCTCCGAATCTTCTGTGCAGGGGCATGGACTCTGGATCACAATCAGTCAAGAAAGAACTCCGGTACACTTTTGTTTTGGGGGGGCTCCCTCCAGAATTGTCAGCCTTGAAGGTGGTCCTGGGTAGGCCACCCATTCTAGCTCTTCGGGGATGGCAGTCTAGAGCAGCAGTCCTCCTTTCATCACCAACTCCCAGAGTTTCCAGCAGGGGGCCCCGAAGACCACAGAACTTCTTATCGACAGAGCCACCCCGAAGAAGCCTCTGCCTCATGAGTTCCAGTTTCAGTGTATAATCTTCCTGGCTCAGTTTCCATAGACTAGGGCTGTTACTCCACTGCGGCAGCTCCATGGACACCGCTTTCTTCATGATCTCCTCTGCGGCCTCATTCATAGCACCTTCTTCAGGAGTGATGTGAAGAAGGGCACTGTCAGCAGAATTTCCTCTACGCATCAGTTGCCTTCTGGGCTTGAGTTTGGAACTCGATCCCGTTGGTGACTCCTGAGGCTCAGGCCTGTTTACAGCCTCTGTGTGTCCCACATCCTGTTCATGATCAGACTCACAGGGCGGAGCGTCCTCTTTCTGACGAAGGTTTTGAAAAGTGTTATTAGAGTCTCCAGCAACATCCGAGTCTTCGTGAATCTCGGTCAGAGACATACGGGAGCCGGAGAACCTCATTGTGAGAGGCATGGTTATAAAAGGCAACTCATCAACGTCCTCGTCAGAGTCAGAAGAGGATGAATGTGCTGGAGAGCCCTCTTTGAGGTTCCTGGGCACAGCGAGGGACACATGACAGGAGGAGTCATCGAGCAGCTCTGGGATTGACCTCATCACCATTTTAGACTTGTAGCTGACGAGTGAGCGCTGAGATGGACATAGAGAGGGCAGTTAGCAAATGTTCCTATTCAAGACTTTAAGACTTTTCAATTCCACTAAAGAGACGTACCAGCCATTTCCGTCTGGCCAAGACCTGCCGGTGTGCTGCTGTGCTGATTCTTTTCCCCTTTGTTATCATCTTTAAGGAGAAACATCATAAAGATTGGAAAAAAATACTGTTATAATATGGATCTAAATGCACTCACTGGATGTTCTTGCTTACCTTAAACCATGGATGTTGAAGGCACTCAGTGGCATCAGGCCTCCTGTCATAGCACAAATATAAACGGAGGTTGAGTTGCGTACCTGCTGTACTAAAGGCTGTTCATGTCGAAGGATTTAAAGAACTCACAGTCTGTCTGAGACAAGAAGTTTAATGACAAATCCCTTGGCCTCTCGGGTCAGGTCAGCGAACATGCTCTCCTCAAACGCAACATTCGAATTCCTGATGTTGAGCAAAGTGTCCCGATCATTTTCTCCAGCGAAAGGAGACACTCCGCTGAGGCTGTAATGAAGAGGTCCTGCGTCAGACCGTACACTTTTTAAAAATGTTGAGGAAAAAGAAATGGAAATAAAAATTAAATAAACTTACCATAAGTATGTTATAACTCCAACCGGCCTATGGGTTAAAAAAACTAATATTAAAATATACACTAAAATATAAAAAAAAAATGAGTTAAAAAAAGAAGTGACATCACAAACGTCTTTGTACCAGATGTCTGTTGCTATGGAGACGGGAGTTTGGTTAACAATTTCAGGGGCGATGAACTCAGGGGTCCCATATTTACAGTACTGCGCTTCGTTTGGCGTGAGCTTCAGAGCAGTCCCGAAATCACAGATCCTAATCTGGTCACTCCCCTGGTCTGCCATGAGAATATTCTCAGGCTGGAACAGACAGATGCTTATTTACAGGCTTCTTTAATAATCAATAATAACATAGTCAGGTGTGATCCTGAGAGTTTATATACCTTTATATCCAGATGGATGATGTCATTCTGATGTAGGTAAGAGAGGCCCTCGAGGATCTGCTTTATGCAGGAACAAATCTATAAACAGACACCAAGAACTGTTTTCACATCCGGAATCATCTGAGTTTATGCTGAACTGACCGTGAGACCAACCTCTGACTCTGAGATGATGGTCTTTTTCGTCATTCTTTCCAGGACTTCCTCCTGACATCTTCATAGAGCAGTAAAGAATAATACAGGGACTGATTTACTGGTCTTTCAGAGGAAGTAATGGTTAAAATTAGGGATGCACCGATCGATCGGCCAGTGATCGGAAACGGACGATTTTTGGCCTGACTCGCACGTATTGCCGATTTCAAACCGATCTTTTTTATTTTTATTTATTTGTTTATGTTTTAAAAAAGCTTTATATTAAAGAAAATTAGATTTTTGTTTGTATTTGCTGTAGAGCTGCCACTATCATCTGTCATTATTATAAAAGTAACCAGTAAACGGGGAAAGTAACTACGACGTTACATTAAAAAAGTTGAAACCCATTTTTTTGGGTCGTTGTCGTCGACTACATGCGGCAGCTCTAATTTTCTGTTATCTGGGGGAAAAAAACGGTATCGGAAAAATCGGTATCGGCCGATCACACTTACAAAAAAATCGGTAGTCAGAATCGGCCAAGAAAACTGCAATCGGTGCATCCCTAGTTAAAATACCTTCATTTACATTTACGGCACCTATCCAAAGCAACTTTCATTCCCTATCTACAGGGGACAGACTCCCTGGAGCAACTTGGGGTTAAGGGTCTTGCTCAGGGACCCAGTGGTGGTGCTGAAGGTAGGATTCAAACCCATAACCTCTTGGTTCGAAGGCAAGTATCCTACCCACTGAACTACCTCCACCCGGCTACCTATTCGTTAACAGAGCAAGGATACAGTTCTGTGATGATAACCACAACATTTTTCTTCTCAAACGCATCATGAAGGTAAATGATCTTCTCGTGGTCTAATTCAGCCAAGAGCTCCATCTCTCGTAGAGCACAAGCTTTCTTTCTGGCCTGAGCCGTAATAAACTTCGCAGCGTAGTCCAGCTTTGTTTTTTTCTCGGTCACACGCTTAACATATGAAAAAGCCCCCCTGTAAAAAAAAGAGACAATAAAATGAACGCTAGGGGTCTCAGGCCGTTTTTTCTTCCTCTCTGTGTGAAATGCAAAGGCCTCCACAGACAGACCTGCCGACTTCCTTGTGGATGTCGTAGTAATCTGTTAGCCGACGCATCCGTCTCAGAATCGTCCCTTCATCCTCCATCGGCTCCTCCTCCTTCGCCTGTTTCGCTGTAGTGAACAAATATCCACCAGAAGCATTTATAATCAATTTAAAATATTACTTAAAATAAATTTCAATACATACGTCATTAGATTGTAAAAATATAAAGCATGATTTGTAAAACGTACAATTAAATATTTAATGAAACATTTATATGAAATGATTATTACTCAATGAATCAAAATATGACTCCAATATATCTAATGTTTATATTGTTTTCCATTTTATTCTACGCAGGATTTTAATTAATCTCTGATCTTTGTGTGTGTATGTGTGTGTGTGTGTGTGTGTGTGTGTGTGTGTGTGTGTGTGTGTGTGTGTGTGTGTGTATGTGTTTGTGTATGTGTGTTTTATCTAAAAGAACAGTCAGACAGCAGGATGTGTCACAGCATGACTGATAAGCTGCTGGTCTGCAGAAAAGGACATTGGTGTGATCTTTTCTTCCACCACAGAACAAGAAGAGCACACCACAAATTTCCACTACGCAGCGGAGGAACCAAGAAGTGTAAGTGTGTGTGTTCAAACTTGTGAAACAAAGGGGCATTGAATGTTTTGGCATGAGTTTCTTTCTATCTGACTATCTTTCTTTCTCTCTCTCCCTCTCTCTCTCTCTCTCTCTCTCTCTCTCTCTCTCGCTCTCTTTATATAAATACATATATATATATAAAACAGTAAGAGCAGGTTAAGCCAATGAGATTAACGGTTTTAAAAAAATTAATCTATGCCCACCTCTAATATATATATATATACACAGTGACTTCCCTTCCCTAACTCCAGGGGGCAGTCTCCCTGGAGCAACTTGGGGTTAAGGATCTTGTTCAGGAACCCAGTGGTGGTATGCTGAATGTAGGATTTGAACCCATGGTCTCCTGTCACTCTCTTGTCCATTAAAGGGGTGAATGTGGGTGTACACATTGATATCAAGATGGACTGGTCATAGAACTCACATACAAGAGTGGTCCATGTAGGCTACACTTCCTACATATACTGTGATCTTTTAGAGTTCCATGAGTGTGTAGTGGTCCGAAAACAGACTTGATGGTGAATGAAAACCCTGTGGAAAAATACTCCCTTGAAGTTTATACAGCTGTCAGTGTTTCAAGGTAGCACAGATTTATGGCCATGGCACTGAAAGGCGAATGTTGTCTAGACTTCAGTCGATCATGTGCAATGCTGATCACTCACACCACAGTGGGGTTCTCAAACTGAGTACCTTTTGCTACACACTCGGCAGCATAAAGTGTTCCACTTGAACTCCACAGGAAATCCTTCCTTCCCACTGCAATCAGACTCTCCAGTTCCTCCCTCTCACACATTCACACAATATTCTGTGCAATAGCCTGTTACTACTTTGTTGTGCAATTCCTTGTTGGTTTGAATCACTATCACTGTGTGTATCACTATGTGTATTATTATCTTGCTATGATGTGCAATATTGTGTTATGTTCGTATCTGGTGCTAATGATCTGATCATTATGTGCAAATTATAATTATGTGCAATAGTCATTAACATGTGCAGTTTCTTAATGGGTGAGGAATGTGCATTATCCTATGTGCAATACTCTCACCATCTGAATATCACTACAGACTGCAATGTTACCCTTTATACTACTTAACTGTAAGTTACTAATTTATAGTATTTCCACCCAGCATTTGTACATACGTATAGCATAGTGTATTTTATCTTAAGGTTTTTCTGCAGATTCTTAATATTATTTATTTAGACTTCATGTTTTATGTTGTCTTGTCTCTTTGTCTCTGTATGTGTGTGCAGTCATCACATAAGCAATTTCCTCCATGATCAATGACTTTTTCTGATTCTAATTGTGCTAATAGATAGACAGATATATAGAGAGATAGACAGATAAGACTAACAGATGGATACATGAATGGATAGACAAATATATAGACAGGCAGGTGGATAGACAGATTAATAGGTGGATAGGAAGACAAATAGACAAGTAGACAGACACTGAATAGACTGATGGGCAGATAGATATATAGACGCATATATGGATACATAGACAGACAGACAGACAGAGGAAAAGAAGGTTACGTGGATAGACAGACTTTTTTACTTCACCTCCTGTAAACTCTGTAATTTCCCTCCTCTCACCCAGTTCCTCTCAAACTCCTGAACATGAGGAGGGGTAACATCCCCACATGAAGAACTCTGTTGCTCCATGAACCCATGAGACTCTCTTGCTTGAGTCAGGAGATCTCTGGACTAAACTGGGCCAAGGTCTGTACTGCTAATGCTGAAATGTGTGGACAAACAAAGACTGGTTCTTACTCAGTTCTCTCCCGGAATACAGAGAGTTATCAGCCATTGCAACGTCCTCAGACTCTGCCTGCAGGCTGCTTTTACGGGCCGCCCCTCTCTCAGCCCAATTCATCTGCAGAAGACACGGACACACAGTCAGGACACAGTAATAACAATAATAATAATAATAATAATAATAATAATAATAATAATAATAATAATAATAATAATAATAATAATAATGATAAAATCAATAAACATCCATTTTGTGCAAAAAACACCAGTGAGTGAAAGAATGGAATTGTGTTCTCTGGTCAGGTGTGTCCACATTTCAGATTCAACGTGCCAGAGATAAAAAAAGACCATCAGACTCTCAACGAAAGGTGCAAAAACCAGCATCCGTTATGGTCTGTGGCCGCATTATTGTCCATGGTATGGGGGATCTGTATATGTGTGAAGGCACCATTGCTGCGAAGGTTTTCATTAGAATTTTAGAGACTTATGGTCCCATCAAGACATCTTTTTCTAGGTACTCCATGGACAGTACCAGACCTGATTCTGCACAAATTGCAAATAAATGGCTTTGTGGACATAGAGAAATGTGGGGCTGGCCCAAGACATTTGCACAGTGCTGCATGTGTATGCTAAATTTATTAATTATAATATTTAATGCTCTAATGCTCTAATTAAGACACATATGGTTTCTTAACCTTTTTATGTGTCTGTTCTATTCAGAGTAGCCGTGGTGCTAAAAAACGTAGCATGATGTCTCACAAAATGTACTTCTGCACACTGGGAAAGTAATTGCAGGGTTTTAAGTTTGTAATCATATAGTTAATAAGCAATAGCAATTTTGGTTCATTAAGCAATAAAATATATAAGATCATAGCGCAAATCAGTCTGGCAACATATATATCTTCGAAAGGCATGAGTGACAGCAGAGATGGCACAGTGTGTTGGGTGTGGGGGTGGTGTGAAATAGGAAGCAACACATTTTAAGTCAGCCAGGGTTATTTTGGGTTGTATTTGGTATTACAACCCAACCTAAAATACAGTCCAAACACAATCCCAAAACACAGCCCAAATCATAGACCAAACACAACCCTCATAACAGTCCAAACATAACACAAAAACAGCCCAAACACAGCCGCAAAAAACAATCCAAAAACAGCCCAACCACAATCAATTCTCTCATAGAACTTCCTGGACTTCCTGTTTTGATCTTGGCCTTTGAAAGCCCTCAAGATCTACACAATGCTTAAAGCCTTAATCACTAATATAACTGAAGAGGTGTACTACACTATTTCTGAAGGGTACTAAAGTAGCACAGTGTGTAATTTGACTGGCCTGGAAATGTCTGTGTGTCGTGTTCCCCAAACTGAACTATCATAAACTAGATCTCAGGAACCACAATCCATAGCACTGACCTGTCCTAACATTTTGTTAAATTACCATTTCTTAAGTCTGTACCCACAATTTGATTGCAAATAAAATAAATGGGGTGATATAGGAGTCATGTTACAGATAAGTTTTTTTTTTTTATTCCGGGAGATAGTTAAGAGAGGAAAGTGCAGTCTAGGACTAGGCTTGATCCTTATCTGGAAAACCAATTCTGACTATTAGTTGCTGAAACAATTACATTGACGTACCTCCTCAAGCAGAGCTAATCCTGACTAGAACCACACATAAAGGTTATTAAGTTCAGGCCATGCTATTGTTTCTGACTGATATTTCTTTTGTTTCTGCTCTTGCTTCATTGCTCTTGCTTCATTGCCTTGATTTAAATGAAAACATAATTTCCACGCTGGTAAATTGTTTGGGTGATGTGAAGTTTGTTGGAAAAAGCTAATATGAATATATTTAACCTGTGAACTGATGCTGTACTGTTCTGGAAATTTGGTAATTTACATTGGGACGTCCTGTAATTTAAGTGATTATTAATGAGATCTAGGGTTTTAGTCTAGGGTTTCCGTTTAGATTGATTGTACATGAAGAGGTATGGCCAATATTTCTCTTTATATACTTTTACTCTGAAATGTTGGTGCAGCACATTTTTCAGTGATCATATTTAAATACAGTAACATAGTGTTGGTGTTTGGCGTTATACAGGGTTTTATTCCTCCTTCAGTGAAAGAGGTGGAAAAAGTACTGAAAAATCGTGCAATTAGTGATTAGTGATGTTTCAGGGAGCCAGCTCTTGGGGCATGGCTCCCAAAGAAGAGCCGGTTCTTTCAGCTCCTAAATGGCTCTTAGTTTATTCATCTGTAGCCTCATATTTTAGCCTAATTTTAATTCAATTGAATTTATTAATATATTAACCCTTATAGTCTCAATTCAACACACCACAGCACGATGTGAACAGTGAAATGCTTTCTCTGCATTTAACACTTTCACCAAGTGAAGCAGTGGCCTACAGGCAACGAGGGGTGCCCGGGCAAATGAATGCTTTGTGTGTTGATAAACCCTTTTGCATATAGTTTTTTTTTTTTTATGAGAAGCCTTATAATTGCCTAATGTTGTGTATCTGTTCTGTTACAAAAGCAGGAATTCTTACTTTTGTATAATAGTTTAATTTTTAATTTTTAACTTTAAATTTTAACACTGTAAACAAATCCACAGAACAGAAACAGAACCAAACTCAGTAATCAGTTTGTGCAACTGCACTCTGGGATGGACATGATATGTCTGTGCAGGTTTGTGATGGAACCTGCTCTTACTGTTATTTACCCAATCAGGAGTCGTGGGTTCAGTCAGACACCGATTTTTTTTTGAGAACCAAACTCATAGTTTTATGTGGAAATCCCCACAATAACACAGAAACTGTGAATATCCTGTGCTTTTTTTCTTTGCTTTTATGGTGGCAATAAATATATTTTTTCTGATTGTTTTCACACCACGGGTCTCAGGGCAAGCTGTAGCCGACCTGGAAGCACTTTTTTTTTCGAATTCCACATTAGGGCTGAGTCCCCGTGCTCCAAGTGCGATTCATCTGCAGTACAAATACTCAGACACTTCAAACTCCACAGTTCAATTGATGTCCAGGAGACCTTTCCAACCTCATTTGTATTTTTAGCCCGAGTAGATCAGGGGTTATTCACCGAAAACCGTTCACCTCGCTGCGGTGTCCCAATACCTTTGACCAGTGACCTTCCAAGTTGCATATCTTGGCGGGGAATTTAAATTAAAAGAGGCGCAATGTAAAGGTTTACCTTTACATTTTCTTTAAAGGTAATGCATTAAACTGAGTTTAAACTGAAATTTAAGTGTTCTGGGTGCCTAGTTGGGGGCATATTTAGGGTTTACACTATAAAAATAGGCAATTTTAGGCATTTTTACCACTATACTCAGGTGCTCTTGGAATGTAAACCCTGCAAAAAGCAGATCAATACTGTATTTTTAAACTGCAGCTAGATGCTGCTTCGTTTACGGGTGTCAGTCATATTTATGTGTTTTTGTAACGCACTCACACTCCCCGTCTCACCACTTTCTACTGTAGAGAAGTCATACGCTCCGCTGTCGCATCTGTCGCCCTCTCTGTTTTCACATAATTGTATTATCCTATATCCTCACATGCGATTGGCCACAAAGCCGCTATGCTGCCTATCAAAACTAAGTTCTGCCGTGAGCACATCTGAGCCACTGAGAGTGTCAGCTGAGTAGCGAAAGGAAAAAAGTGGGGAACCGCCTCTTAATCAATGGGAGTTGGCTCTTCTGATTCACTACAAAGCATCAGCTCTTACAGCATATGACACTTCACTAGCACGCATACGCCCGCGCAAAGTCCTTTCGGTTCAGGTCAATTGGTTTTTCCCACATTTAATTTTTTGCTCTGTAATGGGTCTTCCAATGGTCTTCCAATGTAGCAAAGTAAAATACTTGGGTCAAAATGTACATGAGTAAAAGAACAATTACCTATTCAAAAACTTAAAAATGGCAAATTACTGACAAAAACTACTCAATTATAGTAATGTGAGTAAATGTAATTCGTTACTTTCCATCTCTGCTCTGTGGTTTGGGCCCTAAATACATCTCTTATATGTTTTATGTTGATAATCCTGGTAGGGCTCTTAGCTAGTCGACTAACTGGTCATCAACAGAACATCTGTTCAAACTGTAGCTTTTAAAAACTAAAAACCAAACTATACTCCTCTGCCTTCTTTTAAATGTCTATACTACTTTTTCCAGTGAAGAAAACCATGAAGCACAGTTTAAGACAGGTCAGTCCTCTGTAGATCTTCCTAAGTGCTGACCTTTGTATTTTTTTTTTTATTTCAGCCCGCCTTCTCAAAACCGTGATATTTAAAGTTTGAAGCAGGACGACATAACGTGTCTGAGGATATGTGTCTGAAGATGTTGCAAGAGCAGCTTCTGTTTCTTACTTACAGGAAATGCTGTTTCACACAGTTTCTGCATCCAGTCCTCCATCTCAGCCACTTCCACAGCAAAAACGAATGTCTTCTCTGTGGTCTCCACCAGGAAGGCCTTGCAGTCCTTAGGGCAGCCATCCATGTTAGCGTCAGTCACTCGGATACAGTCGCTCAGCTTTATGACCTAAAATAACATCAGTTTATTAACAGCTGCATTTGTTCTGGTTTCTGTAACACTGTATACTGTTTATAAATGGATGTCACTTTATGTACTGAATCTTTTCCATTTAATACATTCAATTTTATTTGTCTTTTCTAGCACAGCCATCCATTCTCCAGCACACCGTTTTAACCCAAAAGACTTTTGGAAAATCATCAAATTGTCTGCAAACAGTAATTTGAATAGTTTGGTGTTGATGGTCTTAGGGTAACTGACAGAAGAGCAATAATAAATTCTTTTAACAGACATTGTATTTCCTCTGGTTTCTTGTTCTTGAAACTAGCGTAGCCTCATTTACTTATCGGAATAGTGATACTATGCAGGTTTTTAATTTGAGTCCTTATACTACAACAGAAGCTGAAAAGGCCCTAAAATAACTAAAACCTAGAAAACCAGTTGTACCAGATAACTTGGGGGGGCAGCTGGTAGCCTGCAATCAGAAGGTCTGAGTTTGATTCCCAAGACCGCTAGGCACAGCTGAGGTACCCCCACACACTGCTCCCCGGGCGCCGCGTTTATGGCTGCCCCCTGCTTCACTTGGTGAATGGGTTCAATGCAGAGGTTGAATTTCATGCTGTTCACACTGTGTGCAGTGCTGTGTTCACGTATGACCGACTTTCACTTCACTTAGAGCCTGACTTTCTAAAACTGGCATAAGGAATTGATAGTTGTACCACTGCAGGATATTTTTCATTTATCGCGGCCATCAAACAAAATTCCGGAGGACTGGAAATCATCCTTTGTTATCCCCCCTCTGAAAGGGGGTGATTCAACTATGTTAAATAATTATAGACCTATATCTAAACTCTCTGTTGTGGCTAATGTGTTTGAATCTCTGGTCAATGGACAAGTTGACCAAAGAATATACAGAAAACAACTCTTTCACCATTTCAGTATAATCTCACTGCTACTGTTGCCTTGAAGGTCATAAATGACATAGCAATAGCTCTTGATGACAAGCTGTGTTGTGTTTCTTTGTTTCTGAACTTTTTACAAGCCTTTGACCCTGCTGATCACCAGATTTTAATTGATCATCTTATAGACATTTGATTTCCTAAACAAACTGTTTGCAAATGATCTTACAAATAGACCCCAGCTGGATCAGATAGATGACTCTACCTCAGATTTATTGCAAGTTCATAAGGTGGCTTCACAAAGTTCAATTATTTGTCCATTATTGTTTACTGTATATGAATAACAAGAGGAATGATATTCCGAATTCAGATTTTTTTAAATTTTATGCAGATGACATTTTGACCGCAGAGCTACTTTCTAACTTTTTTTGGTAGAAAACTAAAAAGCCCTGGCCAAATGACATGATGTTTGCTGATTTTCTCTGTATTTAAGTGAGTTGTCACTTATTTAAACCCATTTGACTTTTTTTTTAAAAAAGTTTACCTTTCAGTGGCGGTTGGCAAGATGTTGGTTGATTTGGTGAAATAAAATTTACATCGCGTTAAGGGCTGCTGGCCTCATCAAATGGAGTAAAAAGTGAATTTGAGCGGTGATGGTGGAACATCCTGACCAGCCCCAACTGATTAACCCCATAACTTTCCACCATGTATGTACAGTATTTTTGTTTTCTCACTTTTTTGTTCTCCTGCTTGCTTTTGGATTTCTCAAGTGTGCCACAGGCCCCGTCTTTACACTCGAAAAACTCCAGACGTGAGATGGAGCAGGTGCTTTCCCGGTATAGGATGGACCAGACTTTCTTCCACTTCTGCAAAGGACACGAGGAAAAGAGAGCGGGAGAAGGGATGGTATGGAAGGGCAGGGTATGAAGACATGAAGGAAATGATTAAGCACAGTTACACTGAGCCTTTAATGTCATTGCTTTGCATGACTGTTTTTAGGACGTGGTGAATGACTTGTTCGCTTGTATTAAATGGGCCTAAGTTCCACGTCAGCCTTTCACATCACAGGATCTGGTACAAGACACTAAAAATAGTGGTGTCTTAACAGAGGCTCTTTGGTGTGATACCACAATAAATGTTGGTTTTCTGGAGAACCTGTCTGAAGTGGCTTGAATAAATTTTTTAATGGAACTAAAAAGCTCCTGTTCTCTGGCTTTGCCCAAAACACATTTAAAAGGGTAGGCACTTGAAGACTCACCCAAAATTGCATTTACTGTATATAATAATGTTTTTCTATCCTACTTGTACATTTATAACGATAATACTTGCTAAACTGGACACTTAACACTCATGTAACCCTGTAACAGACTATAACCCACCAGTCTAAATGTAAGTACAGCTAGATACCTTCTGAGCACTGAACCAGTCCCAGGTCGGTTAAGTTTAACAGACCTTACCTTCCCAAATCTCTGCTGCTGCAGGTACAGCAAACCCCTTTTTCTGATGTCCTCCTCCATTTCTCTCACCCTGCTCTCTCTATGAACCGATTCCGATCTAGAGCTTCCTTCATCGACTTTAAGACCTCTTTCCTCTTGTGTTTGCTTGTGACGTAAGCAGCTCTGAGTTCCGCCATTTGTACATCCTGTATAACCCAATTCAGTTACACTTTGTGTAAGTGTGTGTGGGTGGGGGTGGGGCTGTTCTATATATAATACATATGGGGCATGATATTTTAGCATGTTCCTACTTACACACAAGCAAGTTTATAAAGTAATAACAAAATCCCCCATATGT
>JBBPDB010000108.1:4306094-4319178 GCA_037974465.1 Brachypetersius altus
GAGGTTGAATTTCGTGCTGTTCACACTGTGTGCAGTGGTGTGTTCACGTATGACAAATGGTCACTTTCACTTCACTATCTATCCATCTATCCATCTATCTACCTCTCTATCTCTCTCTCTCTATCTATCTATCTATCTATCTATCTCTCTATCGATCTGTCTATCTCTCTATCTATCTGTCTATCTCTCTATCTATCTCTCTATCTATCTATCTATCTCTCTGTCTATCTCTCTATCTATCTATCTATCTATCTATCTATCTATCTATCTATCTACCTATCTCTCTCTCTATCTCTCTATCTACCTCTCTATCTATCTATCTATCTATCTCTCTATCTACCTCTCTATCTATCTATCTATCTATCTATCTATCTATCTATCTATCTATCTATCTATCTATCTATCTATCTATCTGCTGTAATTCATTTTCACCAGATTTGGTTGGCATGACTCAGAAGTAAATATGGTTCATAAGGTTTATACAGTGGCCAGTGAGAGGAAGCACCATTTAAGGGTTTCTAATAAAGTGGCCAATCAGTGCAGGTTATATTGGGATAACAGGTGAATCATGTCAACTTCTGTATCATATTGAAAGGAGTCATTAGTCATTGAAATTAAGTTCATGTCAGTGCAGAGAGGAAATATCTTCTGTTCTATTCAACACTTTCATTCTTCCAACATCTGACAGTCGAGCACTGATGTGTCCGGCAGACTCGCATTCATCTCTATCTGTCATTCTCTCTCCATCAATCTCTGCTCCAATCCTCTTCAACAAAACAACCCAAAACCATTCCAAACTCATTCTGGACTGAGAGCTGGCTCACTTAAGAGCAGGATTTCATTAATGAGGGACAAGTAATATCAGAAATTTGCATCTTCCAAAAACTACAAAACCAGTGAAAACACATTAATCCTTTTCCAATAAGCAAAGGTATAATGTACTGACCAGTACTGGCAACCCGCACAATTTTGCATCATAAGCAAGTCTGTTAGAGATTGCTTATTAACAAAGAGAAGTTTGGGGAATGTTTGTGATGGGTATAAGCTTCCCTCCTTAGCAATATTAATCTTAAAGTTCTAATGTGAAACTAAAGAAGTAAACTTCAGACTTCAGGCACTGAAGATGATATTCTTGGCTGATCGAACTATTGTAAAATACATCTCACATTTGGGGTAAGATGAGAAACTGGGTAAATGCAATGCTATTGCTTTAATACTTTCTGAGCTAAATATATGGCCCCTGTTATCAAATGCAGCAGCAAGGCTAACCAGCAAAGTAATGGCTTCCATATCCTGTAGACCCAGCCGCTTCAGAAAGCACTGCGCATTCATCTCACTTTTCTAAATGATTTTTCTCGTCCTCACATCAGCACCAGGTTGCTTAATGATGTGCCACAAAGCTCAATAAGACTGGACAGGATCTATACCAAATCACTACCACATTTTGAACATAATTTAAAGGTGAATTCATGCGTCGCCACATTCTTAATAACTGAACAATGACATCCACACTTTGTACACCAAAGAAAACAACCAGGTGATTGATCAGCTGTTTTAGAGTTCCAGGTACACACACAGTGAGATTACTAGACATGTTCCTAAAATCTGATGCGGCAAGACACTGTGATCGTTTCTCTTATGGGATGTCACTAATACACTGGTGCCAAGTCTCCATGTTATCGGGCAGGCACTGTGGCAGGATTTGACCAGAATGAATCATGGTGAACCCATTTGATTTGATGCCATTCTAGATTTAACCATGGACTTCAGCATGTTAATATTTACACACATTTCAGAATTTCTCAGTATTTGGTACGGGTTCTTTTTGATTCAAAGAAGGGATAAGGCTCAAAAGCTCAAAGTGCTATGAATGATGTACCTCCTGAACAATACCTACTGAATGGTGGGCCGGTGGAAGTCAGGCCACTGATTTAAAAGGGATCAAAGTTATACACATAAACAGATGGACGCCAGTCTGTAATTATAAACTGCAAAGTGCAACTTTATGGTAAACAGAGCTGACAGAATGGAAGATTATATGGAGTATACAGGTGTACCATGCAGCTTACTCCCACTGTCCCACTGTTAGTAGTTCAGAGAGAGAGAGGTGTATGAGTTTGTTTTGTGCGTGTGTGTGTTACCTGTCAGCATCTCCTTGCTCTCTGACTCCTCTGTGGATGACCTCGCGAGTGGACGGAAGCTCAGGACGGCTCACACTACGGGAGTACAAATGAATACCCCCATCTGTCATATACCTGCACACACACACACACACACACAAAATTAATCAGTGAATGTGTGTGTGTATATGTGTGTTTCCTTAGAATTCCCTCAGTAAATCTAAATCAAAGAATTCAAAGGTGTGTGTTAAACACACACATATAGACCCCCACCCACACAGAAGTACTGGAATTTGTCTCATGGACTATTCATCAACACTGCGGCAAGAAGGTCAAAAGTAATAAGGCAGAACACACTTCTGTATATCTGACCATCAGCTATTCGTGATACGACTGTGTGTGTGTGTGTGTGTGTGTGTGTGTGTGTGTGTGTGTGTGTTTACGTGTGTAGGAAGCACTTTCTTTAGAGTCTCTCCTCACTCAGCACATCAATCATCCTGTGCGAGAATGTCTTCTGCTGTGCTCTCATCAACCAGAATCCGGTTTCTATGGAGACTCGAGAGCGGAACTACAGACATGCCATCACTTACCGTCCGGAATGACAAAGCAGTATTGGATTGTTATTTTTTATTCATGAGTAAATAATAATAATAATAATAATAATAAGAAGAAGAAGAAGATGAAGAAGAAGAAGAAGAATTATTATTATTAAAATTATTGTTACTGATATTATTATTATTACATTTACATTTACGGCATTTATCAGATATTATTTATCAGATATTATTATTATTATTATTATTATTATTGTACTTTATTTTAAGGGATTTTTTAAACAATTAACAGTCAATTAAGAATAAGTTATTAATGTATAACTACACAAAAACATAATTTGAAAGAAATCAATCAGTTTACATTTCTTAGCTAAATTTCTTAAATGATATCTCCATTATTAGTACGGTATTAAGTGCTATTAAATGCTTGCTAACAGTAACACTTATTCAGGTTGTATTCCTTAAAAAACATTATTTCTGAATGAATATTTAAATGTATATTTCATGTTGGTTAAGTCTCTGGCTGGTTTTGGTTTTCTGATATTATTCTGCTGTTAGTATGTTGGCGTTGATATTCCAGTGTTGATATTTTGTTTGTTATATTCTTGTGTTACCATTTTCATGCTAATTTTCTGGTGTTAATATTTCAATGTTGATATTTTGGTGTCAAGTAGGTATGTAGCAAAATAAGACAATGTTTTTCCGGGACCATGGTGCAACATTTAAATATACGGTTTATGTTTCGATTCTGGTTGAAGAGTCTGATCGCTTGAGGGATGAAGCTGTTATCGGACCTTTTTCCAGACGGGTGCAGGGAGTGTGAGAGGCGTGAGGGGTGTGCTTGGATGTTGATATTTTTATGTTGATCTTCTAGTGTTCAATATTACAGTAAAGGCAATCATTATTGAGTTTAGTTCTTTTTTATATCTTACCCGCTGGTGACATCGTCTGCTCGTACATTCTTGGCCAGTATGTCTCCGTCACTCATGTACCCGCCTACATCTCCCTCGGGCCCTGCCTCTGAGGGCAGACCCTTGTCTCCTGGCTCCGGCGCTCTGCCTCCCGAAGTTGCTGCTCTCCTCAGTGGAGCCGTGTACACAAACCGTGAGGTGTCACTATAGCGACCAGTCGCTCCAGACGCACCAGATCTGGGAGGGGTATAACTGGACATGGAAGGGGCATCGCCTGCCTGCAGACGAGGGCTCTGTGATTGGCCAAGCCGCCAGGCCATGGGGGAGGAGCGACTTGAGAGGGCTGGCAGGCCACGCCCATTTACCTCTGTGGTTACGGTGGTGTCGAAGGTCGTCTCTAGAGTGCTGAGAATGAAAGACAGAGAGAGAGGTTAACAAAAAAATCCAAACAATCTAAAAAAAAATGATTACAATAAGACTATACATCCTTAGAAAGGGTTTATGGATGGTTTAATAGATAACAAGGCAAAAGGCAACAATGGCAACAACAAAAGGCAACAATCTATGCTGTTAGACGTTTTTTAATACGTCAATATTACACCTTTCGCCATTGTCTTGTCCTCAAGTATTTGACTCTGATGACTTTTTCCTGTGTCATGTGTTGCTGTTTTTGATTTGGTCTTGCCATGGCTTTGTCCTGCCTTCTCTGGTCCACAGGTGTGTTATCTGCAGTCCCTCCTAGTCCCAAGGTGTTCCCTATTCCCCAATGAGTTTCAATCTGTGTTGATTTGTTCTCTGTGTTGGTGCTGTGTACCATACTAGCTTTAGTCCTTTTATAACTGCATTATTTTTGATAAAACATTGTATACTGTATACAGTAGTGTCATTCATAACATATATGGAAGTCTTTTTATGAAAACTAACACCAACCTTAACAGACAATTATAAAGGTTTATTCCACTGTCATTACTCTTTCTGGGGTGTTGATTGGAGAGAGAGAGAGAGAGAGAGAGAGAGAGAGAGAGAGAGAGAGAGAGAGAGAGGGAGAGGGAGAGGGAGAGAGAGAGAGAGAAGGGCAGAGAGAGTTTGCCTGTTATTGGGGACTGAGATTGGCCCTGGCAAAAGGGGATAAGAGGAATATAATTATCTAGTCTGCTGGAGCATGACAGCTCCTCCTCTTGCCTCCAGTGAAAGAGACGAGGCATCATGTCAAAAAATCAAGCTCGCAAAAGCCCACAGAAACATCCTGCCATCATCATCCCAGAGCACTCGACCCCCTCGCCGCTTCTCCACGCAGCTTGCGGAGCCTCATCTCATGGCATGTAGATTTCCAACAGAGAAAAGAAGAACATTAGAGATAAACATGCTTTATTACCGTTGTGCTTAAAGGTCAATCTTGGAAAATGATGAGGCGTCTGTGAAGACTTGAGAGGTCAAAAACTGCAGAGCTTTTTACGATTAACCCCAGAAACCCCGCTCCGGGAGTTCCCTGTATTCCACAATAATTAGGTTTTTTTATATGTTTGCAGAGTAACTTGAGGAAATATGAGGAAAGCTCACGCAGAATGTTACGGCTAAGGTTACGTTTTTTGTTTTTACTGCAAATTTTTTCATTAAAAAAGAAAAAAAAATAAGAAAAATAGTCACATGGTAACATATGTCAACACAACCAGGTGTGTTGTACGCAATTTTGTCTCTGTGTACCACTTATGTAAACTGCTGCTCATAACTAAATGATGATTTTTATCTTTAATAAAAGCACACTTTTAGGCCTAATGCACACATTTACAGCATTTATCAGACGCTTTAATCCAAAGCGACTTCCATTCCCTACCTACAGGGACATCCCTGGAGCAACTTGGGGTTAAGGGTCTTGCTCAGGGACCCAGTGGTGGTCTGCTGAAGGTAGGATTTGAACCCATGACCTCTTGGTCCAGAGGCAAGTATCCTACCCACTACGCCACCACCCCAAATGAAGCATGGGGACTTGAAAGGGAGAATGGGAGGAAGGGAGGAAGGGAGGTGGATTGGGATACGGAAAGGTTGGGAACGGAGAAAGGCACGGAGACAGGAACGAGAGTAAAGAAGAAACAGAAACATTGGGGATGTAATAAAAGAATAAACTAATACTCAGGGGACGGGGAACCGAATCTACGGGGGGAGGGCGAGGCAACCGTGACACCATCCACTCCCCAGTATGACTCAGCTTTTTTAAATGAAATGTGTCTCAAAGGTTGAGTGTCTAATGTATTTCTCTGTAAGGTCAAATGTACAAGAAAAAAATCCCTGTGGTCTTTATATGAATTAAGCAAAATGGGAATACATGTTAATTCATCCACAGTAAAGAGTACTGCTACAATACTCTCGAACCCCTATTAACCCACGCAGCATCAGTGAATTAAAAACGATGTGAGGTGAAAGCAGGACGACCCAATCGTGAGAGGAATTTCTCCCCATTTGAACCACCGCTTCCCTTATGGCCTTTAAGATCCATTTTCATTATCAGCGTGAGACTAGAAGAGGTGTTCGTTTGTACAAAGGACATACTGAGGATTTCTCATAGGCTGTCAAATACAGGTACCATCCAGTTTTCCAGCTTTGAACTGCACTGCCCATAAAAATGACTATTTATTTTGAGGGTTAGTATTCGTGTTGATAGTCTTATGACCCTGTGAATTTAAGAAAGGGGAAAACAGTCTTGTTTTTTGGATTAAAGACTTAAAAAAAAGACTTAAAACTTTATACTTGTGGCTCAATACCACTTTTCGTACCGATGACGTTTACGTTTACGACATTTAGCTGACGCTCTTATCCAGAGCGACGTACATCAGGGCTTAAGAAGTCCACGACTGTTTCTCACCTGAAAAACAGCTTAAATCCAAGTCGACTATTTAACCAAGATACTGCAGTCAGAGCATCTATACAACAACTGTCACATAATAATAACTAGCCAACGCCTAACCCAACAATACATAAGCCCATAACAATACAGTACTCGTAAAACAGCCACTGAAGAACAGACTAAAGGGGGAAGCAGATATTGCTGGCAAACAAATGTACCAGATTTAAGGGGAAAACAGATACTTTTATTCAAGTAAAAATTTACTTAAGAATTCTGCAGACATTTTGTGCATTTAGGCTCAGAAGATCGATTACTTGTATTCCAGTGTTGCTTTGTAAGTATTTCATTTAGTACTAATGTATGTTTTCTGCAGTCCCGATGTAGGAAGCTCATTCATTCCACTTATTTAACTGCTTAATCCACCAAGGCCTATCCTGAGGCCCGCGGTCATGAGGCAGGGACTCATTCTGGGCAGGGCACTCGCTGACCACAGGGCGCACATACATCCCCACCCACAGCTACAGTCAATTTAGAATCCCCATATTCACCTGAAACACAAGTCTTTGGACTGTGGGAGAAACCAGAGACCCTGAAGGAAACTCCACACACAAGGCCAGGACCTGGATTCGAACCACCGACCCTGGAGGTGTGAGGGCAACGGCGCTAACCACTATGGGGCGCATGCAGGAAGCTTTCGAATAAAATGTAACCAAAAAAAATTCAACTACAGCAAGGTATTAACTACATCTGCCTAAAAATTCCGGATTCACGCATTCCTCGGATTAAAAGCTGAGCAAGCAGCAGCAGGTGCGAGGTCCTGAGCAAAGTCAGTCCTGGTGCTGGACTGTAGGGTAAGCTGTCCGACCAGATTTGAAACTTCAAGACGCTTTGAACAGTTAAATGTTGGGCCTGGAGTAGAAGTTTGAGAGGTTGAAGCACTGACACAACCAGCTCAACATATCCATCTTCCAGCAAGAACTGACTGGAATAGTTACTCGAACACTGAGGACAATATTCATGACCATATAACAACCCCCCTAGGAGAAACCTGCCTCAGAAAACACTCTCAGTCAATAAACATGGATTTACAATTACGGCATTTAGCAGACGCTTCTGTCCAAAGCGACTTCCACTCACTACCTACAGGGGGCAGTCTCTCCCTGGAGCAACTTGGGGCTAAGGCTCTTGCTCAGGAACCCAGTGGTGGCATAGTTTGAGTGGGGTTATGCACCAAACATAATTCAGTTTTATATTACCATTTCCTAACTACTTTTATCAAAAACAGTTCCCCACAGGGGACATTTCTGAGCCAATAAGAAAGCTGCTGCCAACGAGGGGTGCCCGGGGAACAGTACCTTGCTCAAGGGTACCTCAGCGATGGCACTAGCAGTTAGAAATCGAACCCATGACCATCTGATTGCAGAGCCAATGACCTAACCTCTAGGCCATCCAGCTGCCCCTTACCAACAATAATGAAATGCAGGGCAGAACTCATATATAACTTTAGAGCTTATACCGCAGAATACAAAAACAACTGAAACACTGATCTTCAACCGGCAGGATTCAACCTCTCTAAGCTTGACCCACCCAGAATAACGTATTGTTACAATATGGCAGCTGGTGGCCTAGTGGTTAAGGCATTCGCCCTGCGATCAGAAAGTCCAGGTTCGATTCCCAAGACTACTAGGGACCGCTGAGGTACCCTGAGCAAGGTACCGCCCCCACACTGCTCCCCGGGCGCCGTGTTCCTGCTGCCCCCTGCTTCACTTGGTGCTGTGGTGTATAACAGAATGGTCATTTTCACTTAAAAATATCTGTCTATATGAGTACAATTGAACAGATTTGCACTGAAGCTGTATTTGAAAAGTATATATGCTGAGTCTGTCTTTAATTTGTTGTGGTAGACAGAGTGACTCAGCTGGACTTTGCCATGCTATGCCTGCACACAACAGGAGACTACATCAAAGCAGATCATTCATGTAAGCAAAGCAAAGCATTAATCACAGGAGAGATGTGAAGAACAGGAGAGCTTTCTCATTATGAATATGTTGACCATTCTGGGAAAGAAACTGACAGATAGGTGTTTAACAGAACCAAATGTTCACCAAAGAATGTGATGTACGCTACAATGACAGCATTCCGGACTGTTCTTGCATGCAAGGAGGAGCTTGTTCATCGTGAGATGTTCAAGACTACGGCATTTCTCCTTGGCTGTCGGCAGGGTGCACAGCACGGACTAATTTACGAGCCAGCAGGACATTAGTGAAATGAGTGTAGAGGGCGACTAGGTCCTCTAGTTTAATGGCTACCACTGAGAAGAGCATGCTGGGAGCCTTCAAAGTATTCCCGATGAGAGAGATTAATTTCAGGGTGAAAAGATGGAGCCCTGCAAAAAAACAATCAGAGCCTTGGCCAAGAACTTAGAGATGAGCCATTGTGTTCCCATGAAGAGAATGATGTCCCTTAACACTGGGCATCACATACCTCTTGGACTTTATACCCAACCTCTGCACTTTAAAGTTTAACCAAACCACATATGAGCCTTATTCGCCACTGACCGTCCAAAGCGTAATTCATGAAGATAAGCCATTGTACGTATGTCAGCAGCTGTTCAGGCCTGCTAAATTACGCTACATAGCATTTATAATGGTGACCAGGCACCTTTACCGTCGTATTCCTGTGTGGTGGGGGGATCCTGTGTGTAGGGCAATGGTGTTAACCACGATGCTATCCAACTGCTAGTGATGAAAGCAGAGACTGAAAAGGGATAAATCTCTGCTCCATCAATCTGTCTACAGCTTTGGCAGCTGTTCCCTCCCTTCTTGGGTGAATAAAGGTGCCAGAGGTGAAGTGCAGGTCATACTCAGACGAGTCTGACTCTTGCTGAGATGCGTGAGCTCCAGTCCAGTATGCACTGCCAGCACTTACCACTTGGCTCGCCATGCTCAAGCTGCACTGATCACACTCAGACAAGGGTATAGCATTAACTTGGACTGTGGTCTGAACCCGTCTTCCTAGATATTATTTACATTAATGTCTTGATTTGAATCTTGGCTCAGCATAATTGAACCGTAGAACCCTATCATTACATTTACTCAGAATTATCCAATGGCCAAAAGTTTCCTGATGCAAGTTTTTTGAGAAGCTTTCTCTATGACATCATTGATCACGCATTGATCAGGGAGACTTCGAGAGAAAGGTCCTACTTACAGTACGACGGGGTGACTAGATCTGCCACTCCGTCAAAAAGTTTACCATTAAAACTGATAGTGTTTTGTGTGTTTGCTTTTTTAACCTGACTGTGTTTATCTGTGAATTTTGTCTTGCCATTGCTTATCTGTCTGTAATTCTGTCCCTGTGTTTTTTGTATGTTTGTATGTTTGTCTGTGTGACACCTTGGCACCATGCATGTAGAAAATGGTATGAGACGACATGGAGGCGGTTTGTGTCCGTCTGTAGCAAGTAGGACAGTTCAGATCGTTCTCTACTGACACATCAGTGTAAAGGCAAAAGCTCTCAGTCTCATCCAAGAGGGCTGCGGGGAGCGTTGGAGGGGAGGAAGGGAAAGACAGATATGGGATAAGAAAAGACCTGGGGGGGTAGATGGGAAGCTGGTGGGATGCACTTGATTAACATGTTAGTGAAATCTGAAAAGGCCTTGATGAAGAACCTGAGCTGAGAGAGACAGAGAATTGGGGGGATGGGAAAGGAAAAAAAAAAGAGTTCTGCGGCAGTGGGGGGGTGGCTCTGCAGCAGACAGCAGGAAAAGTGCAGAGGTACGTAATGAACAAACCAGTCACAACTTGACCCCTACTCCCGCTATCCCCATTCACCTGACACAGGACAGCAGTTAGCGAGCTCCAGCGAAGCTTTCCACGTATCCTTAAGCTCATCCGGCACAACCATTCCATTAAACTCTGATACAACACCAAAATCAACCAGTTAGACCAAAACAGGTAACCTCAGGCTGGTCTGCAGCGTAAAAACAGCTGGAGACTCTGTTTAATCCTCAAAACAAAGGCTTTGGAGTCAAAAGCACTAGGCAAAAGAAAAAAGGGAGGTAAAAATGTCTGACAACTCGCATTGTTCCATCAAAGCTTCTCAGGTTGAATGCCTGAACATGAAAGCTCATCTTTACTGTAGCAGCCATCCATGTTTGATGAGTCTGTGGAAAGACGTACCGAATGATTGACTGAGGCTAAAACATTTAGCAGGTCTGTTGCTCAAACTCCGTGCTTGTGGGATGCAGCCGCAGCACGTATTTACTATCGAAACTGAAAAAGAGACATGGATGCACACCTGGAAGATCATGTAACCGCAGGTAAGGTAATCAGAAAACGTTCAGAAATAAAAGGCCAAAAAAAAGCTGGGGCAGTCTGACCAGATTTGCTGTTGACAGCTACAAACCAGTAGCTGTATGAGGTGATGAGCGTGTGTGTGTGTGTATGTGTGTTTGTGTGTGTGTGTGTGTGTGTGGTTTGATATAGTAAGAAAAACAGTCCGAATGCAGCCTTACCTTATCCCTCCTGGCCGCTCTCAAGGGGAAAAGGCAGGAAAAGAGGAACTTCCCCCAACTAATGACTGCTGCTAGACACCAATTCAGCCGGGCCATGGCTGCTTCTTTCGGTCAGCCCTTCTATCTCTCTCTCTCTCCCTCTCTCTCTCTCTCTCTCTCTCTTTCTATCTATCTATCTATCTCCCTCTCTCGCCGCTTCTTTTCCCTCGTGGATTGCAGGTAAATCCAGCGGTGATGTCCTGGCAAGAGGACCCGTCTCCCTGGCTATGTTCATGCAGAACCAACGACACTCACAGCACAGCCAGCCGCTTGCCCAGGAGAGATAGAGAGCGAGAGAGAGAGAGACAGAGAAAGAGGCGAGAAGCGAGAATGCTCAGTCCGTGCACAGGTAGGCAGGATCTTCTCTCGCACTCTCCTGCCAGCTCGCTCCGAGGATGCTGCAAGCCTGCAACACTCAGTCTGGCAAAACGTGGAGAAGGGTGAGAGGAGGGGGAGCGAGTGAGTGAAAGAGGGGGAGAGAGCATGAGAAGAGAAGAGAAGGGAAGAGAATGAATGGCAGTGAGAACGGGAGAAAAGGGAAAAAGACGCGTGTGTGAAATGCCAAATATGTGCGTAAGCAAGACGAGATTATAAATGAAAAGAGATTGCAAGACAAAAGGGGGAAAAGGGGATGAATGGAGAGAAGGAGAGTGGTCGAGGAGATAGGATAGTAACAGAGAAGGGTATCGGACGAAAGAGAGCAAGCTGAAGGAAAAGAAATGAAAGGAATAACAGCAACTGAATCCAAAGCAGACGTAGACTAAGAGCGTGCGCAAACACGCGCAAACGCATTCGTACACAAACGCGCTTTTGAGATTATAACACAACACAAGTGGGTCGCTGTGAAGGCTGTGTATTCCATATGTATGAGCAATGCAGCTCGTGTGTGTGTGTGTGTGTGTGTGTGTGTGTGTGTGCGCGTGTGTGTGTGTGTGTGTGCTTAGCGTTCTAGCGTCAAAGCTGCCTGTCCAACTGCAGGTGCAGCGCACCACTGCATAGTCGATACGGTTCACTAAGAAACCCATTCTCCCTCTGCACAGAGCGACTGAGAGAGAAAGAGAGAGAGTGGGAGAGGGGGATGCTGAGGAGAGCAAGTGAGAGAGATTAGCACGGAAAGGAGAGAGATGGGTGCAGAGAAAGAGAGAAAATGGGGACAGTGAGATTAAGCAAGAGTAGGGGAGAGAAGGAGAGAGCGAAAAGGAGGAACACGGGAAGAGTGAGCGAGAGAGGAGAGCGTGGGGGCATGTAGAGGGTTGAGAGAGGGGGAAGAGAGAGGAGGAAAAGGAGAGAGCGAAAAGAACGGGGACAGAGAGAGATTGAAGTGGAAGGTGACTGTAATGATTTTGCTTTTCCCTCGGAACCCTTCCGCACTGTCACCACATCAGCCGTCCATTCTCACGCAGATATGATGACGGTGTTCTACCATCGCCCTCCATTCCGCCCAGCTACCTTCTGCATATTCCCACACAGACGCACTTCTTGGACCAATCAACAATCATTCATTTGCACAAAAACACCATCTCCCTGTACTGCTCATGTACACATTTTTATGGAAGGGTAAATCACAGCCACTCGACAAACGGAACGCTACAGGCTGCTTCTGATAAATCACAGGAGCATGAATCTCTCACCCTCTTCTGGCAGTGGAGCTCTTATCATAGTCTTACAGAGGCAGTTTGCATTGCAAATGTGATTTGATGCAATTGGTTAGACGAAGACTGCATTGGGATGCTGCGATCTGTTTTAGCAAATGACTGGGGCGGGTCTTCATGAGTGTAATCTGAACCTTTTTTGTTCTAACCTTTACATGCCTGTCAGTTTTGTTACAGTTATATGAAACTGATTTTTTATAACAGAAACACCTTCGGTCTGAAGGATGGAACATTGCACAGCAGCTAATTTAGCTGGTGCTGTCAACTACTGATCACTTTCCTTTACTAAATACTAATACAAATTCAGACCTAGATCTACATTTACGGCATTTATCAGGCGCTTTTATCCAAAGCGACTTCCATTCCCTACCTGCAGGGGGCAGTCTCTCCCTGGAGCAACATGGGGTTAAGGGTCTTGCTCAGGGACCCAGTGGTGGTGCTGAAGGTAGG
>JBBPDB010000108.1:4439471-4455307 GCA_037974465.1 Brachypetersius altus
CTAAGGAACCTCCACTGGCTCCCTGTGGTGCTCGTGTTCAGTTCAAATCCTTAACGCTTGCTTTTAAGGCCAAAAACAGACTTGCACCCCCAAACAGAACAGCACTGATCAAACGTGTCACTTCTCGTCCTGATGCTGTTCTTCTCTAGGGCTTATGTATTGTAGCATTACTCTGACTGCAGTATCTTGGTTAAATAATTGACATGGATTTAAGCTGTTTTGCAGGTAAGAAACAGTTGTGGAACCAGTAATGCAGCTTCTTGCATTACTCCTTAAAACAGTGGTTCCCAACCCCGGGCTGCACAGAAAATACCCGTGGATGTTACCAGTGTTCAAGACAGCTCGTTGTTATGAAAACGCTGTTAATAAAGCTGCGAGTACACACTGGATTTACCTTTACTATATTTTAAAACATCCCCATTTTTAAGCGCATCATTTATTTGTATAAATGCGTATATTTATCTGTCGCCCCTTAAAGGCCGGGCCGTGAACATAGTTTGATATTAAACCGGTCCGTGACCCAATAAAGGTTGGGGACCACTGCCTTTAAAGACTTGGCAGATAGCTCTCCTCTGGTTCTAAAACTTCCACACAGAATTACAGCCAGTTTACAAAATACAAGAAAGAATCCACCGTGTTTTGCATATTTGCCATTTCAAACTTTATTTTGATAAAATCATACAATAAACGTTTTTTTTTCGTGCAGTGCACAGCTTCTAACTACATAACATAAAGCAAATGCTAATTCTAAGGGCTCTGGTGATGTTCTTTGTCATGGTTTGTTGGGTCAAAAACCTGTTGTTCCTTTTCCAATACACATTATTTAAACTAACAGCTAATTGATGATTAAGCCTAACCAAATTTGTCACCAAACCAGACAGAGAATACTTCCAAATGCCTAACTTCTGCAAATGCAACAGGAGAGTAACCACATGTTTTTCCTTAAGATTGCCATGTGCCAGACATTCACTGGGGAAGAAACTACCAAAAAAGTAATAAATAAAAAAACTTGGACAATCTGGACACTTTGCACTGTTAAGATATTTATGAAAATGTTTTGATAACTCTTGTCCAAACCTTGGCATGGTTGTTAGCGAATTTTGGCTGCCAATTAAAGTACGATTGAAATATTAGGCCACATAGACTACAGGTATGGATTTCGATGGAGTCCAAAATGACCATAAACATTAAAAAGCTCACACTACCCCGAAATATAAAATTTCACGCATACAGGTGACATTCAACATTCAAGTGCCAGTGTTTTTGTACTGTCTTTTGGTCAAGTTACTTGAAACTATCACTTTTAGGCTTATAAAAATAAATATTTCTCAAAAATGCTCAATAAATTACACAAACTAGCAGCAAAAGTAGAATCTAGTAATCCGTGTGCAAATAGCTAAATTCCCCCACTGCCGATTCCCTGGTCCCAAGTCGATCCTGTTGAGAACCCTTCCCCTTTTGTAAACAAGCTGCGTTTTTTTTTCTTTTTTCTTTTTTAAATACAGTCTTCACACACAAGTATTTGGAAGCTTAAGGACACGCACTCAAGACATTTATATAAAACTCTAGATGTGCAATAAAAGAACATTTTTTTTTTGTAAAACTTGGGCATAACACACACGGGCCTAGAGCTAAATAGCACCACTCAAGTTACCACAATACTGTCAGTGCATCCGCTTCAGTTCACCATTTCCCAAACTTCTGTAAATGTCAAAGGCACAACACACATGAGAGGAACTCTATTGCACTTCAGTTAAATGTAGTATCCTGCCCACCCTCCTTAAAGCTCACCCGCTAAACGGAGAGGCGAGCGCCGCTAGTTACTCTGACAGCTGGGGTCTTTTATTCCCCCGAAGTACCGCACAGCAGCTCAGCTGCCGCAACACAGTAAAAGGGAGGGATGGGAAACGAACCCTGTCTTTGGCCCAAATGCCATGGAAACCTCACACACTACAAAAAGAGAAAATAGAAAGTATTATGCCAAAAACTGCAAGCCTCCTCACCCTGTGCAGTTCCTTCTCCTCTGTACATGTTCCTAGTTCTATCCAGTCCCGGTCCGCCCCAGGCTCCTGGGGCCTCCAAGGGGAGCGGTGTCTCTAGTGCAAGCCTGAGGATGTCTTTTCAAAATTCAACGCAGCTTGGGAAAAGAGAGAAATAAATCTGGATGACATTCTTTGTAACGTGAATAAAAGCCTGCTGCAGAAATCTGAATCTCTCCTTGACCAAAAAACAAGAACACTAGCATGCGAATTCCGGCAGAGCCAGGCCTGGCCTTTCCGGCCAGCCCACTCCGAAACCGTGGTCCTAAAGTAGCCATCTGAACCTCTCACTACGGTAGTAGCTTGGAGAACACGATTTCTTTAAAGAACTGCTTAATAAAAAGGGAGAAAAAAAAAACAAACCTGCCACCTCCACAATAGTTCAAGTAAGAAAATAGGATGAATAAAGTCCACTCCTCCAAGCAGCTCGTCTGTGGCACTGAGCCAGCCGCCCGAAATGATACAGCTTACAAAGTGGGAGTGTGTTCAAGCACGGTGCGTCCAAACGCCCGCGCGAATGGAGACGCACTGTTCACAGACGACTTCCTGACTATGGATATTAAGAGATCATAAACTGGAATGGCTTGATATTTCTTTTTTCAGACGACTACCACGTCCCTAAGAGGTACCTCTCCAGGATAGAGTGAGCAAGATTAACATTTTTTGCTAATGTCCTCATTCCCTTGCAGAACACTTTGCCAAACAAGAGTGAGAGCCAATAGAGGGAGGGGCCAGGGACCGGACCGGACCGGAACCCGGCGACTCCACGAAAAATTTGAAGTTCAGAACGAGATCGTGACCGAGTCAGACCATCCAGGAAATTGCCAAGGTTTGATTAAGCACAAGCTTAATTTCTTGTCTTCATTTTTAAAAAAAAAAAAAAAGAAAAAGAAAAGGAAAAAAAAATATAAGCAGAAACACAAAATTCAACTGTGGCCAAGTCTGAGCCAGTCTGACATTTACAAAGAGAAAAATAAACCCCACAAATTCAAGGCACAGTACATTAACAAATGATTCTCAATTACTACAAAGAAAGCAATAAGATGTAGTGAAAACGAGTCAAAATGTCCTAATCGCGCGTGTTTTCTGCGTTTGTTTTCTACAGACGAGCAGGTCGGGAGACCGTGTCCCCCGCGACCGAACTTTCCGTTGCCTCTGTGACCCCCATCTTCTATAGCCAGCAGTTTGCTTCGTTTTGGGATGTGGTCAGAGAATCACAGCTGGTAATGTACTGTAGAGTTCTTGAAAGCTACACAGGGTGTTAAAGTCTGGCGAAGTTACATGTGGTTTCCATTCAGCGAGTTTGGCATGGAGACCCACTGATGGTGGGGTGTGGGTCTGAGGAGAAGGAAAGTGGGGAGTCTGCTTTAGTTTCCCCACCAGTCCACCTGAGAGTAGTTTCCTCCATAACCATCGCTGCTGTAGAAGTTTCCAAATCCGCCTGGACCCAAGAAAGAAAAAAAATGTACACG
This sequence comes from Brachypetersius altus, assembly GCA_037974465.1. Lineage (NCBI taxonomy): Eukaryota > Metazoa > Chordata > Actinopteri > Characiformes > Alestidae > Brachypetersius > Brachypetersius altus. The sequence continues at coordinate 4,442,983 of JBBPDB010000108.1, forward strand.
GGGAAATACCTAAAACACAATCACAGGTTCATGCAATTAATAACGTAAATAACCCCCCACTAAAGGAACTGGGAACTGAACTGGGACCCCCCCCAAAAGCTATTATGGCTCCTCCCCCAACGAGGACGTTCCGAAGTGAAACTGACCCTTACCACCACCAAATCCGCGGTTTCCACCATGGCCCCCGGTGTTACGGCCGCCACGGCTACCGAAGCCTCCGCTGCTGCCGCCGCCGCTGGTCTGACGATAATCCCTGGCTCCGAAACCCCCAGAGAATCTAAGAAACAAACAACTGGATCAGGATCCGAACTGACGCACGCATAATCTACTTTCAGAGGAATTAAAATGGTTGGCGCCCCACATAAACCCAGTACAGGTTTAAACACATTAAGAATGATAAATAAACATATGTCCCTAAGAACCGTCCCCACAGTCACCTCTTTGAGCGTCCACGGCTGCTGCTCTTGTGCTGGTGCTCGTAAGCCAGGCTTTCCAGCCAGGATGGCACTTCCTGTTTAGCCTCAACTAGAATGTCCAGCAGGTCCTTGGTGATGTTGCTATTCTTGTCATTGAAGAACGAAGTAGCGAGCCCTGAACAAACAAGTCCGTCGTCAAAACCCACCGAAGAAGAAGGTTAACTACACATATCAATCAGAACGGCACGCGTCAGAAGTCATTACCAAGATTGCCGACGCGGCCGGTACGACCGATGCGGTGAACATACTCCTCTATGTCACTGGGGAGGTCAAAGTTAATGACGTGTTTTACGTTGCTGATATCCAGACCACGTGCTGCCACCTGTAATACCAACAACAAATATCCATCAAAGGAGAAATAAACGCAGGCAATTCTCCAAGTAGCTCTGAAAGCCACTGTGTGAAAACAATCTGAAATTTTAACTTAAATTTTATAAAAAACACAATAATAAGTAAGTCTTAAATCTCTCTTGCTCAACCCTGAAACAAGTCAGTCAAACCAAGTGGTCGTACCCATGGCTTAAGAACACAATGTCAAAACTGGTACAGTAACCTACATAATGGGTGTAATGTTCATCTTAATACCTGCGAGTCAAACCCTACACTGCCCATAAACTACGCTCAATTCTTCTCCAAGTCAGAAAGCAAACAAGCAAAAGCTTGTTCCAAAGGAATGAAGCCATAAACATACAGCAGTGGCGACCAAAATCGGACATCTCCCTGAGCGGAACTGATGGAGCGCTTCCTCGCGGTCCCTCTGCGAACGATCGCCATGGATACTGGTGCAGGCATAGCCTTCGCGATACAGGAAGTCCTCCAAGGCATCGGCGCCCTTTTTAGTTTCCACAAACACCAGGGTCAGCGAGTCTTTACCTGCGGGGAGGGCAAAAAACAAGGGGTGCTCCTTTAACAAGGCAAGTGTGATCAAGACTATACTCAAGTCTGTATAAAAGGGTGCAGATAACGATTTCTTTACACACTAAAACAGTGATCATCGATCTCACACAGAAAGCAATGACCAGCCATGCTGCATGAAACTGCATGAGATGGAAGATGGAGGAAATTCAAACCAACTTGAATGTGTTGCTACGGGATGGGATGGGGGTTTGGAGAAGGGGGGGGTGGCAAAAGTGAACACTTTAGAACCAAAACCAACCAAAATTCACAATTCAGTCTGTATTGTGGTGGAGGGGCTAGGAATACAGGGGGAAGATGGGTGAACATTACTAAACGCAGGAATGCAAGCACAAGTCTGTCAAAATCCACCGAGATAAGACACCGATGGAATGTAAACAACTTTGAGCGAAATAAAAGGTTGTAAGAGACTTGCAGTTCCACAGGGAGGGTCAAAGAAGTCTCTACTTACCAGGTTTCTCCCTGCTCTCTCCAGTGTTGTCTTGACTCTCGATTGGCATGACTTAGGATAAAACCAGACTTCACAATAAGCTTAATGTACTTCTACCACACCGAAATAGTCATCACACACAGTGCGGCCGATTACAAAGTAACATGGCCATGTTTTTGGGAATAAAAGAACGTTCCATTAAGCTTTATACACAAACTCTACACGGTCCTAAATGCACATCCAGTCAAACACGCATGGGGCCATGAACTGGGGTCTCTATTTTAAAACAGTTACGCAGCTTCACTTGAGTAGATAATCGTGTAAGGATGCATTTTCAGTCACCTGTGGCGTTCAGAAGATCAAGCAAGAAGGATCTCTTATCGTTTTCCTCGACCCACACCACCTTCTGGGTAATGTTCTCCGAGGTGGAGCCCACACGCCCCACAGCCAAGAAGATGTACTCCTCCAAGAAATCCCGTGCCAAAATCTAAGGAACATGCAAGACCACCAGTTAATAATAATAATAATAATAATAATAATAATAATAATAATAATAATTTAAAAGAGGCTTAAATAGCAAACGGGACGAGGTCTTTTCTGTGATCAAGCCTTTATGAGCAGTTTCTCTTACCTGGATCTCCTTTGGGAAGGTGGCACTGAACATCATGGTCTGCCGCAAGCCTTTAGGAGGCATGGTATCCTGCTCGACAATACGGCGGATCTGCGGCTCGAAACCCATATCCAGCATTCGGTCAGCCTCATCTAGAACCAAGTAACTGCAATACACACACACACAGGTTACCCAAGACACTCTACCCCTGTGAAGCTTTAAATCAAGGAATACAGAAAGCCACTTTTGGATTAAAGGTATTTTATCGTCTCAGAACAGAATTTACAGCCATAGCCAAACACCAAGAGCTCCATCCAGACTGTTAACTCACTTGCAATAATCCAAACCAATCTTGCCCCTCTCCATCATGTCTACAAGACGGCCTGGTGTGGCGACGAGTAAGTGGCAACCCCTCTCCAGGTCACGGATCTGCTGCCCAATGTCAGCCCCTCCGTATACCACACACGGGCGCACCCGGGAACGATACGCAAACTGCACGGGTCACACAAGGGAACGGCGTTAGGAAACCCAACAGTTCACCAAGAACGCCAAAGTAACCAGGAGATTACAAAACAAGCGGTTACCTTTCTGGCCTCGTCATATATCTGAAGAGCCAGTTCTCTTGTAGGAGCCAGAACCAGCGAAATCGGGTACTGCTTGCGGCGTCCGTATCTTCCGTTTTCCTACAGCAACAAAGACTTTAGCTGCACAGAACGTATTTAAAAATATAGATCAGTTTAATAAAAATCCATTTACCTGTGCACTGTTCTTTGCAGCCTGTAGGGCATCTCCTGGTCCATCAGTGTAAATCTGGCTTAGCACTGGCAGCAAGAATGCAGCGGTTTTACCAGAGCCTGCGAACACAAAGAGCTGAACGTGACCGCCTTACTTCCTCGCACGCACTTGAACTGGACAAATTATGCCGATGTCTGACCTGTCTGTGCACACGCCATCAGGTCTCTCTTGGATTTGATGATTGGAATAGCATGCTTCTGGACTGGGGTGGGGCGTGTGTAGCGACTCAGGGTGATGTTGCCCATAATAATCTCTCCCATGGTCACATCATGGAACTGTGAAAAAATTAATTGAATATATATAAAAACACCTAGACACAGATTTAAGAGCCTGTAAGAAGAGACACTCACACTCTCAATGTGTTGAGGACAGTTGTGGCCAGTGGCTTCAACAGGAATGTCGTCATATTTCTCAAAGTTAATCCCTGTGTTACTCCCAGAGAACAGCTCACTGAAAGAAATGAAAGAAATTAGATAAGTGACAGTCCCTGGGACAGAGAAACACTAAACGTAGGGATCCGTACTCACTGTTCCAGCCTCTCATTGGGGGCCAGAGGTTTGGACCAGTCCTCATCATCTCTGGACTCCTCAGCCCAGCGACTGCTGCCGCCACTACCAAAACCTCCACGCTCATACCTAGCCAACACAGACGCAAGCATATGAGGGATCTATTCTCCTGATATCAAATGGCAAGCAGTAAATGTTTCATCTCCATCGGCTTTTCCTGTGAAGGGGATGAAAACAACTTGCCTTCCCCTGGAAGAGGACCCACGATCGCTGAAGAACGCAGACTTGCCTCTGTCAGAACGTCCACCAAAGCTGCTGTAGGCGGCATCTTTTGGGGCATTCCATCCACCTACCTCTTTATTTTCATAACCAAAACCTGCAAACAAAACACAGAGATGTTACTTCTAATCTTATTTATTTTCAAAAGGCAAATTCACAACACTGGACTTCTCTGCGCACACCTGTGCTTTGTCCAGGCTGGTCCCTACCTCTGTAAGCGCCTCTGCCCCCGCGGTCGTTGCGTACGGCCCCACGGCCGCCAAAGGCACTGCCTCCGTTCATACGGTTGTCTCGACCATCCTGGTAACCATTTACAAATCCATTGCTGCGGCCACCATCCCAACCGCCATCTTGAAATTAAAAAAAAAAAAAAAAAAAGGACAACGCATCATATTTAGTTTACCGTTTGCTTGTCCTGACAGCCACAGGAAAAGAAACTAGGCTTGATCTTGATACCAAGAAGATAATCTTTCCCTTTCCACATTAGGCTGAATATTTATATACAAACCTTTGGATTACAAATACTAGATGCTCTTCATACATCATTACTACCGTAGAAAGAAATCAGACACCAAAGCAAAGTACAAGGACAAAAAAAAAAAGCGTGAATCAATATTTAAGTGTCTGGGAAGCAGAACTACACTCCAGAAACCAATGTTAACAAGGCCATGTATGACTTGACTATGTTCTGCAAAGAGTAAGGCCAAGGAAACACTATACAGCTCTAAAAATCAATGCACTGATCACATTAACATTACTTGTGATCCTGCTGATGAAAGCAGAACAGAAGAGTCTTACAAATTACACAACCATCTTGTGCAACGTTTCAGCAGAGATTAACGTTTGTCTGTAATGCGCAGTACCAAATGGCATATATGCAAGAACTAAACAGCTGTAGGGTGTTCGTGTCTGGGGGTCCTGCGAAGTAACCGAAGGGAACAGAGAGCAGCTGAAAGATGGAGAACGCTCAACAGTGACCTCATCTCTTTTCGCTCTCCAATTTTGCTAATGATTTAACATCAAGTTTCACTTCTTCAGAACCAAATTTGAAGAATCTACACCTAACCCTCGCAAGCTCTGCAGTCTTCTGGTGAGAAATCTGGTAGGAAGGGATGAAACGGTGGCAAAGTTCAACGAGAAGATAGACAATATTCGAATGTTCTTTCCTCCAACCACCACGCTGCCCGTCACTGAGACCAGACCACAGCACCCAGTTTCATGCCTTCTCATCGCTCTCTTCTGAGGAAGCATCATACCTTCTGACATCTAGCAGACCTACCACATCTCCGCTCGACTCTCTCACACCGTCAACCACCAGATCCTCCTCACCGCTCTCCAACCTCAGGCACAGCCTGGCACTGGTTTGCATCCTACCTCCATGATCAGAGGTACCAGGTAGTATGGCAAGACTCCCAGTCTGCTCTACATAGACTATCTACTGGTGTCCCGCAGGGTTCGGTCCTAGGACCACTTCTCTTTATACTAGTTCTCTTGGGGGTGTAATAGCACCACATGGTTTTTCCTACCACTTCCTACACCTATACAGAACATTATCTTTCCCTTCCAACAATAACCAGGTCTCAACCTACATCTCTGGCTGACATCTCCTCTTGGGTGGCGGCCCACCACCACCAGGAGAGCCCTGTGGTGACAGGCCAAAATAATCAGCTGGCGACCATTTAGACAGCGGAAGGTTTCTACATACCACACCTTCACTAAGGAACCTTCATTGGCTCCCTGTTGCTGTTCACGTTAAGTTGAAGTCCTTAACACTTGCTTTCAAGGCAAAGAATGGACTTGCGGCAACCTACATAACAGCGTTGATCAAACCTCATAGGGCTTCAAGTGTGGCTCGTCTTGAGCATCCACTGCTCAAAAGAGAGACGTGTCAAGACTCTACTCGGTGGGGGAACCAACTCCCTCTTCCGATCAGATCTGCAAAGTCCCCTGCTGTCTTCAATCGTCACCTGAAAACAAACCTTTTCAAGGGGCACTTTGGTGACTAAAAAGCCTCATAATACCTCAGGTTAGGTATTATTTGACACATGCTGTATATGTGCACGTAACGGTTAAATAGTTGACATGGATTCAAGTTGTTTCAGGTTTAAGAAACAGTTGTGGACTACTCGAGCACTGAGGTACACCGCTCTGGATAATCACGTCTGCTAAATGCCGTAAATGGTCCACTTCGCGATCTGGCGTTTAGAGGTCTTGAGCAATCTCTATGCACCCTTACTGTGGCCTTCAGCAAAGACAGTAACAACCAGAACTCTTCGAGACACAAGCAAGAACCAGAGTTATCTGCTTTGTTTACAGATGTATGGTCATCAGACGAGGATATTCTGATGTGATTGAAAATGCATGTATTAATTAACTCCTCATTAATCTGAATATACACGTGACCTGAACCGAGCTGCTTTAGATTCATTCATAAATACAAAAAGCACTACCACCAATTAATTGTGTGGCAAATGGAGAGCCGGTACTCCTAGAGTCATGTATTTAGACCAAAGAGTTTCAATGTTTCATTCCTTATAGGCCTGTGAGCTGCTGATGTGCCCAAGGTGAGGACTTTGAGGGTGGGGGTGGGAGTTAATGGCAAAAGGGCCATTTCCCCACCAGAGCAATCATGTAAGAATCATTCTACACCCAGAAACAGCTCACAGCGATATCTGATGAGATTAATGAGCTGAATGAGTTTCTCCACTGTTGTGTGTGAACAGAGATGTACAGGAAATCAGAAAGCGTTAATCCGGGTTAAGAGTACTTCGACAGGGTTCTTATCATTGCATCTTCACACCTATGTTTACATCTAAAGCTATGGGTCTGATCGACAAATGACAGTGGGTTTCTTTAGCAGACTGGATTACAGTAGCACTCTTCACTGGCCTTTCAGCATTTTTTTTACTTCTCTACTGATTTTACCGTTTTGTGCATTTTAGAGTGTATTGGGACGCCCAACCCCGCGAAAACCAGCCGACAAGTACGGCACTCTCGCTACTTTTGTCCATATAGGATGCCTGACCATTACACAAAATGTGCCCAACACTGCATTCAGATACATAGACTTTCATACGGAGTTGGTCCCTCTTTGCAGCTGCTTTAATGGAGTATTAAAAACAATGTTTAGGACAGACTTAAGTGATTAAGTGCAAGTTAACTACAGAAAACATTACATCACAATTAAATATTGTAATCTCAAAATAGGTCCACACCATCTGAATCCAAGTTTCACTAATTACTCTGATTTGTAGCAAGTACCGAAGTCATAAATACATGCTTACAGCCCTTGTGTGAGATCTATTAAAAACATATGCAGTGCTTTAAGAAGAGCAAACAGAACAAGGGACACCCTTACCGTTTTTTGAAGCCTCTTTGTTCCTTAAGTGAGGTGGAATGTAACGCCCTAGTGAAAAACAGCTTTTGTTAGGATGGCAAATAAAAAAAAAAATCAAAAGAAATTCTCTCCTCCAGAATTTTGCCCGTGTTGCTTAATAAAACCAATCAAGTGAGCCAAGGCCTCGCAAGGCTTCATTTTAGCAACACCGATAATGCAGTTCGGCTCTAACGATTACGGGCCTTAAATACTAGGTTAGTGTGTTTTTGGGAGCTGGAGAGGCAAAAATACAGAGAGCCCAGTGATTCATAAAGGACGAAGGCTTCTGGAGTACTGTCAAATTGAATACATGACACATAGTTAAACTAATTCCAACATGAAAGAGTAAAATGGACACTCACTGCCGGTACCGCCTCCTTGTACGTCAGAGTTCAAGTCTAGGACAGCAAGCTGAAAGAGAAATCATATTGAGTGACAAATTCAGTTAAACAGCAACAAACAGATTAAAAAAAAACAACAAAAAACTGTTCTCTAGGGCAGATTCTCAATCAAAAATACGTTCTGGGGAGGTTACAATTCAGAGGGTCAGTTTGTGCGTTTAGGCTGGAGAGTCAGTCTCAAGAGAAAACAGTCCTGTACTCTACTCCTGCAGGCCAGAGGGTAAACAAAGGGAATTTCCTACACAGCCCTGTACAGGAGACACGTGTTGAAAAAGCTAGCCAGAAAAATGGCCCTAAACAAATCAAGAATGGCTTGTCATTTGATTTTTGACAAACCTAAAAGGTAATCGCATCTACAATAAGACAAGCACACACTCCCTAACAGTCCAAACCCGTTCGACTTGAAGTACATCACATTTTATTGAACGAAACAAACGACAGAAGATTTATCTCGGCATTTAATGACGCATAAAGGACGCAAACTTGCTGCGACCTTTCACTTAACTCCGAGTCTGTGAGGAGCCGGCGAACAAGCGAGCTGGACAAATGAATTGGGACATACCCGTTTCGCTGGGTTTGGGCTAGACCCCCTTAGTGAAGGATAATCTTAACGCTTCAACACACATTTTGGACGAATGGCTTCCGGGGTTCAGTTTGTGGGGTAAGAACTGAGAAGTGATTTGTGGAATAACTTGACTGGACCACAGAGCCCTGGCCTTATCTAAGGCCTTCTCGTCCAGCATCAGTATCTGACCTCATAAAATGCTCTACAGAATGAAAGGGCACAAATTCCAAGAGAAACACTCATCTTGTTAAAAAAATAAATAAAAAAATCCCAGAACAGCGGATGTTATAATTACAAACAGGGGATCAACTCTATGCCAACGTATGTTTTTGAATTTGGCATTAAAGTTCGTGTTGGCGTACGAGTCCGGCGTCCCAATATTTTTGTCCATGCAGTGTCTGCAGTTCCGCCATCATCACCATCGCCTCCTCTCTCCAGCAGCCTCCATTTTAGCCGCAGATTACCACACGCATTAGCCAGTTAGCTTAGCCGAGCCGAACACACGGCCCACGACGGACGCTCGGCGTTTACACCACCTTTAAAAGGCGTGATATAGTAAAATATTTAAAAAACAACAATAAACATGTTTCCACTCACCTGCTGGTCTAGACCGTGTACATTTTCGACGGCCACATGACTCATAACTAAAGAGAGTGGGGGACTGCTCCGCTTGGAAAGGTTCTTTGTTTGCCGGTGTGTCGCTCTGACCTCCTGCTGAGACTTTATCGACGTTCTTCGGTACAAAACTTACGATCAGAAAGGTGTACTCGACGTGATGACTATAAATCACACGTAAAATAAGAAAAGAAGTCAGGTTTGACGATATTTTCGGCCTGATAAAGCGGCTGTTTGTGTGCTGCCTGAAGTGCTGCGCGTCGGAGTCGGTCGGAGCAGTGAGAGCTCAGGAGGCAGCGCGGGCTCTTATTGGCTGAAACTCCCGTGGCGTCATCAGCCCGAAATAACGCGACGTTTGAGAGCGAACGCGAGCCTTGTGTTCTTTGGGTCCAGACAAGATTTCAGTATTTGAGCAACTGCTTTAGAGCAAAAACTTCTCGTTTTAAACGCGCCTACTCTCAGGATACCGAACAAAAATGACTGCGTTAACTCACTTTTCATCGACCGTGACTACAGTACAGTACAGGCGATTTAACATTAAAATATTTCCTTATATTCAGCAAACACACCACCAGCTCCATCACAGTCTCTCAAAGGCCACTTCCTTTTTAGTCGATACTCCATTTTTTCCTCTCTCTGTACTGGGCTAAGCTGTGGCAATGGGCATATGTTCAAAGGATCAGCAAGGTTAATACTCTGACTGGCATAACACGACATCAGGCAGCTTGAAAAGCGAGGGAAAGGACATTAAGAGGGTTTTCTTTCCCCCCTTCAGCACAGTGGTACAGGAGCAGCCGACCAGTAGAGAGCATTCCATACCTTCTTAAACGTTTACGGAATAAATAAACGCTCGACAACAGAAAGAACACCTAGACGTCCATTTTAGTCGTGGAAATTATGTTACAGGCTTATAGTACAAGTGCCACCTTATAGCATAGACCGGGGCCAACAGTCCACATTACGTTTATTTTTTTATTTGTTTACTTTTAAAGTGTAATTTTACAGTGTGCTGGGTTTGTACAGTGCTCTAAGGCAGATTGAGAAATATCATCCATGCGCATTTTCCACAAAAGAGCTTCGGAAGAATCCGAAATTTAAACCAAAGCAAAAACAAACCAGGAGGCAAATCTGATCTCGAACGAACATTTACAGAAGAAAAAAAAAAAAAGCAAATATAAACAGAAAAATCTTCTCAGTCTGGGGGGGAGGAAGCATTCTGAACAGATGGGCGAAGGGTTCGATGGCCTGTAGTGCTTATTAAGGTGAGGGAGGAGAGCATCGCCGAATCCGCCGGGTCCATATGGTTTCCTGCCACTCGGTCACAGGTTGGCAGAGACCTCATCCAATGTTACGCAGCAGTGTGTTACCAAACGTCCACCAGTATTCTGTAGTCTATAGGCCACTGATATGGTTTTAGCAGACGTTTCAGGGCATCCTCCCAGGCAATCCACATCTATAGCACTCTGGACAAAGATGCGCAGTCTATCGAGGAACAATCCACCCACAGACGGCTCTCTTCACAACCATGAGACAGTTGTGCATGTTTTTGCGTGCATTAAATATTTACAAATGTACCACAAACGAAACGTTAGAAAGCTAATAAAAGTTCGCACTGCATTTACACCTTTATTCTTTCGAGCAACGAGTTTGTTATTGTACTTTTGTGCAGAGAAAGAAACCTTCAAGTGAAACCAGGCTACTGTAGCTCCAGACTCAGCCGCACACCACCGCCAAATCCAACGTCAGGCAGAAAAAAAAACAAAGCAAAACAATTTCTGTACAGTAAATCTCCTGGTAAAAATAACAGACATTTTCTTTTCAAATCAAACACTCTGTCGTTGCAAATTCAGCAAAATAACCTCTATAAAAGAAAACGGCTGTATATAATATTGTGGGATTAATTCGTCTTTTGCAGGTTTTTATTTGGTATTTTAGTCCGGAGCGTAAAAGAGACCCACACATTCGTGAAATAAACGAAGTACAGTATGCTCAGATGTGGACAAGTCCTGCAGAATGCTCACGCCGACCCTCCGACCCCCGGTTAAATCTCCTCGGACACGGGTGCAGGCACGGGGTCGGGCTCCGACTGTACAGCAACGGGGGAAGCGCCGGGCGTCTTAAGAGTCACAGCTAGGCAAATCCAAGCTGAATTGTTTTACGCAACTGCCAAAGTGCTACTCGTTTCAGTCCGAAAACGTTGACGTACTGAAACAAAATGGGGCCCGCAGAGTTGATGTGCAGCTCAGCAGCCTTCTGCATCACTACTGCTGCTCCTGAGGCTGTGTTAGAAGTGAAGGTGCAGACAAAAAACAGCAGCAGGGCTCACAATCAAATACCTCAAACTCAAAACCAGCCAAACGTTACCCCAGTGACGTGAAAAGGGAGGGGAAAAAAAAAACAATGCAGAGAAGTGCTTTTGGATCCAAACCCTCATAATGACACCAAGTACAAGCACAGACTGCAGAAAGTCACTGAGGAGCATCAGATTTTATTATTCTGGGTGCAGTCAGACCACAGCGTCCAAGACCCAGCAGCGCAGATCTCCGCACCACCTGAGGCATGAGCCTCACCCCCCTATATAACAAGTCCAGAGGAAAAGACTAGGTTATATTCCACGCCCCGCCCCTATTATAGTAACATTTTATAAACCAACCGTTTCGAGACCTTGCGAATGATCAAGCCTTGGACACACAATTCGGCGGTTGCTGTTCCAGGCGGCGGTTGCTTAATTGTCCAAATGTATCCACTATGTACACCATCTCCTCTCTGGAACACAAGCACCCCTTCGCCATCCTTCTTTACGCAAAGTGCTGTACATAGGCAGCATGTATGTGTGTGTGTGTGTGTGTGTGTGTGTGTGCGCGCCTGTACGAGTGTGTCTGTGCACCAAGCTCAGCAAGGTGGTCAGTGTTGAGACTTAAACCCACTCCAGGTCCATCGCACTCAACCGGCTGAATCCCGGGACACAGGGACAGTTAGGCAGAAAGGAAAAGAAGGTACGTAATGATTACAGCTGTGCAGGGCGGGCGGAGCAAGTCGGGTGTGTAGGGTACAGGTGTAAGGGTGAGCTTGGAGGTCGCTCTGTCCTGGAGAAATGGTGCTTGTAAGGCCTGGGCACGCCCCAACAGAGCCATCAGTCTGGCGAGATCAGGACAGGGTCAAGAGGCAAGGCTTGGGGCAGTTGGTTACTCTTTTGTCTGGACAGAGGACCCCTCCTCTGTGCCCTCCCAACTCTCCTGAGGCCTCTGGGGCGGACGCTGAGGGTTGTTCATGTGCTGGGCAGCAGGGCCTGTGTAGGGCTGCCCATGAGGGTGGTTGTTTGGCTAAGTGAGAGAGAGAGAGAGGGGGGGGGAGAGA
>JBBPDB010000108.1:4486006-4498216 GCA_037974465.1 Brachypetersius altus
TCTGGTTTTGTTCTGCTTGTGTCACATGTCCTTGGTTTCCACCTGTTTGTGTTTTGCCCCCTGATTTCTGTGTGTATTTAAGTCCTGTTTGTCTTGGTTTTCAGTATTGTGTCCATCGCCTTATTATACGCCTTCTTTACGCCGTATTTATGCCTCGTTGTATGTCTCGTTTACCCTGCCTGTAATCATGTTTCTAGTACTCGTTCATGTTCCTGGTGGCCATCGTGCCCGTTTAAGTTATTGTTGTTTTTCGTTTGTAAATAAAGACCACATCAGCATGGATCCCTGGTTTCCCGTCTGCTCCGTGCTTCAAGGTAGCGCACGTCCGAGGGCTACTAGCCCCCCCGTTCGTGACAGAAACAATAAAAACATAAAGCTCATTCTCTCAGAGAAAAACGGCCAGCTGAATCTCATAACAAACACTCACAGGATGATGCTAAAAATATCGTAATAATAGTTCAAACAACCCAAAAACACACGAACAGAAAAGGATGGTCTCTAGTGGCCATCAACTCTCCACAATAACTGGAAATTTTGCTGAATTTATATTTTGATTACTATTTATATTTGTAGTAAATTATATATTTTTAATAATTTAGAACTAAAAAAAAAACATATTGCCACGATAACCTGCCAGTGTTTTTATTACAGGCAGGTTATCTTCTCTGCAGCAGCCAGCATACATGGTGCCATATCCTCCTTTACCCAGATGTTCCAAGAGAGTTAACCAGTCTATTCATTGTGTGTGTATGTGTGTCTCTAATTCCATGTTACACACCTCTCAGTAGGTAGGCACCATACATTACTTCATACTCTGTCAGGGTGGTCACTCCCTGACTCCTCAAGGTGACAGTCTGTCTCCTTCCTCTCCCTCTTGGACAAAACATCCTTATTAGATGCTGAATGTGAGGGTCCACTAGAGCCCCCACCCCTTTACTCAACATCTGCAACAGCTGTTAAAATCTGCTTCTCTTCTTTCTCTCTCCTCCACCTCCCAAAAACAACTGAGAGTCTGTCTTTACATTATTATTATAGGACTGGACGAGTTTATGAAGTAGACCATAATGTTATTTCTGGAACATTATGTAGCTTTAGCATGTTGCTAACTTTTATTTATCGAGGGTGAAGTTAAATGTCCATATTCTTCTTTTTCTTCCGTTACTGTGATGATTCCAATTGCTGTTTACTCCTCACCACAAGTGAGCTAAACTCAGATATGGCCAAGATTTCTATTAATGCAGTGTATTTAAACACATAGTTTAAACTTAATGAAGTTTGTCTATCTGTTAACACAATGAGCTTCTTTCTGCTGTGTCTCTGGATTATTCGGATTTTGACCTGTTGTATTGTTTGACCATGCTTTAGCTTTGCTTTGGATCCTACTATTTCTGGTATTTTTAATCTTTGTCTGTTTTATTGGATTGCTTGTCTGTATTGCTCTGCTTGCTCCAGATTGACTTCTTGCCTGTATTATGTTTATGAACTTGGACTGTTTCTGTCTTTTGTAAATTAAAGCTCTTTGCAATTGAGTCATTTCTCAGGTTTCATTACAATTACATTTTCCCCAAAGGTGTACTTCTGCTGTTAACGTGGTTTTCTGTAGCAAAAACAGTCCTAAATTATTTCATAGCCTCTGTATCTGTTACACGTAGCCTAATCATGCTGTTCATGAATAATAATTAATGAAACATTATCTATGTTTATATCTATGTCTTCTGCATCTTCTTCTTCTACCATTATTCCGGGCCTTTTTTCCTAGGTCGAATCTCTAATGGTTGTATAAATGATTTGAACTGTAAAGCTAAGACACATATTTGGCATAGCTAGGACTACTATATTTTTCTCCTTGGTACCTTTTTCACCCTGTCAGTGTCCGATCCGTGCCGGCTGCTCGATCGGTTCCGCGCATGCGCAGCCACCATCTTGCTGCCCGATGTATAAATGAATAGAATATGATAAACAATCTAAATCTTGTGTACAGAATATAAATCACTATAATTACTAAAATAAAGGATGAACTGAAATTACATTTATGCTAAATATTTGGCCTCCACACTATATGTATAGGCATCCTTATACTGTATACATACACAAATTATGTACAGTATATGTGCCTATGCATCTGTCCATATAACTGTTTAAATACAGAGATGCTATATACATATACACACATACATCTATGCCTACATATAGGCCTATTGCACAGCCACAATTTATATACATATAATACATATCATGTTTACAATATATAAGCCTATACATATATATTAGGGGTGTAACGGTACACAGATGTCACGTTTCGGTACTGTTATGTTATGACATGTCCTAGGTAACCGGGAGGGTTAAAAGTGAAGGAAATGGATGATTATAGGTGCACACGGATACAAACCAGAGAGGAGCAGAGAGAGCTTACGTATATACAAAGGTTTAATCACTATGTACACAATATATTTACACACAAACCAAAACCCAACCGTAGTGAAGATATATACAAGTAGATATATATACAGATATTTACAATAAACAACAAGTCACACAGATTAAACTAAATGGGGAAGACGGACAACACTAAAGGAAAGAACAGAACAAAACAACCCTAATCCTGCCTAGCACACCTACCTTCACCAAAATACACAAACCCGAATGCCCGAATTTCCACACAAAGAACAAAAGTAATGATCAAAGAAAACAAAGGGTCCAACAGTATAAGTACGAAGAGAAGTCTCACGAAGAGAAGTCTCACAAAAGAAGCACACAAAAGAAGCACAACACAAAGTCTTCAGAACGAGGCCTGTCTCTTTCTATTCTCCTGGAACTTTTTAAATGCAGGAGGCGGGACTTCTGACACAGCCCTCCAATCCAGGGACTTGGAGCTGAGCAGCCAATCAGAAGCTCCAGATTGATCACTAGTCTCTACAAAGAAAAGAGATAGGGAGAGAGAGAAAATAATACGTCCCAGGGGACGTAACAGGTATGTACCTCGGGTTTGGGGTCACGGTTTGATACAGGTTTGGTACAACAGGAATGTTTTCGTTTATTTTAAATAAACAGAAGTGTATTGACCAGTAAACACACACTCTTGCTTATATTTCCATATATGTGTAAGTGTTACGCCAGTATGTGGCACTATTGCACTACAACCCAGGTTTATGATTTACTTGCGCTTTTTGGTCCCTCTGGGATTCCGTATTACTTCAATCACATCTTCTCCGTCGTACCGTGTATTCTCCGAAAGACATCATGTACCGAACCATGACCCATGTACCGTTACAGCCCTAGTGTTAACACACTGTGTAATAGATGGATGTCTAATTGTGTTGTAAAAAAAAAAAGTTCAAGTTCCTCAGTGTGCGGAATATTTTTATCTTAAATTACTGACAGCTGGGTGAACAATGAGAATAACGCAGGATTGTATATTCTTCTATTTCAGCCTCCTGCCGTTTTAATTGCTCAAACATGTTTCCCAAACACCTCTGTTCTGATCTTGCCAAGGCAACGTTTCCAAATCTACATTTTCTTTGAGCAAAGTGAGATTTTTAGCTGGTACGCACAGTGGCTGTTCACACTTCCAGGTGGGCTGAGCTGAAATTTCGAGAGACACACAATTTTGCAAAATATCAACTTAAGACCGTGATGCATAACCAAAAACGTGAAAACATTAGTCAGCCAGGGCATCAGTAATAAACTATACAAAATCCAGAGAATTACTCGACAACTTTATTTATAGTGAGTGCACTGTAGGGCTGCACAACCATATTTTATTTTATATAAAATGCTTTTTACATTATCTTTGGCAAGAAGCCTGTCATTAAAAAAGGAGGACAAGAAGAATTTCTCCAGTGTGGAACAGAAATCATACAATTATGACTTAAGCAAGGGAGGGTAAACAAAACGGATAACTAACAAACATGCTGCTTTATTCAGTCTCAAACATAAAAACATTGCCTTTTCGAGGAGGAATGGCATCGGCACATTAAGATGTGCTAGGGCATACAATAACGTGTAAAAAGAAACTCATTTTGAAATTACATCACTTTACACAACCGAAAGAGTCACGATCAACAACCGCAACCTGCTCGCGTCCGATTGGATTAGAGTCGACATGTCCGCCGTGTGGCGCATTTCAATATAGCTATGGAAAAACACATGGAAAGCAGTTTGTAAAGCGAGCAATGCCAAGTTTCTAGAGGGGGTGCATCCACAAACACTTACTCAATGTTGGGATTATTTAATCATATCAAATCAAAAACATTCCGCTGGAGCCCAGAATAGACAAGACCCTTCTAGCACACCCACTCCGTCTGTGGCGGACATTTTTGAAAAACCAAGGAAGTTTTCCAGTGATTCCAGTTGATATATGGGCTGCCAGTCTTTGTTTAGTACACTACACAGTGTTTTATCTTTCAGCAGGGTTTAAAGCACTTGTTCCGAGTGCACTTTCTTCATGCACTTCGTTCCGAATTTTAAAATGCACTTGTTTTATAAGAGAAAATATTTAATTGTATAATGTTTCAGCTATCTTTAGGCTATTCATGAGTGGGGCCAAATTAAACATTTCATTTTATTTTATATTGTGCATTGTTTGAATGCCAAATAATTTTTTTCACAGTTTGTAACAGATTTATTTTTTTAACCATTTATATTAATTTTATGCAATTGCAAACACACACAGTTCCAGGCATAACGGCAGTATTACAAAAAAGCGGCAAAATAATTTCCGTGTTTCGGTTTCAGCCATGTGTTTCATTTTCAGTTTTTGGTTTCAGACAAAAAAAAAAAACATATATTTTGGTGCATCCCTAATCACTGGTTTACTGGAACCTATAACAGTCAACACTTAATATGACGCTGTTAAAAACTGGCACATGTCCACATTCACCTGAAACAAGTTCGCTCAAACCAACCCAGAACACCAGCCAAACACACCTGCTTCGAGTGTCTCACTGTCAGATCCGTCTGCACCCGCTAGACCAAGTCCCGCCATGGAAAAGAAGGTGTAGGGTTCTACCATAACCCCCCTGAAACACGGTGCGGACTCTAATCTAGAGGATTCTAGATAAAACGTCTCTAAACGAACACTGACCTGTGAAGACTGAACCTAAAACGATGGAATTGAACCTCGTTCGTTACCCTTTGCACAGTTTAAAAGGGATTTTGGGTGCAAATATGGTATTTGCACACTTCCTACACGGCAGTATATTTTGTGCCAGGTTTCAGGAAGTGAAATAAGCACAACATCCTGTCATGCAGGTGGCTTGGCGTGTTCCTCTGTTAGGGCTGTTTGTCTCAACCTCTCACATCACGCACTCATGCGAAGAACTGAGAACAACACAAAGAGGCCACAAATGACAACCAATATTCTGGGGGAGAAAAAAAACAACTCATAAGAGAAAAACCACCACCGCCACCCAAATATAAATATATATATTTAAAAAAAACAACACACAACTAACTTCACACATACTGCTGAGGGCTGTGTGAGTTTGAACAAAGAAACAGGAATCAGCTGGTTCTACCTGTGAGGATAAAAACAGGTCATTCCAGTCCCACCAAAGAAAGGCATGAGAACACACACACGCATCCTTCCTGCACCATCACAACACAAACCCATCAGAGCTGACTCCTGACAGCAGCTCAAGGTCCTACCATTACACCAAAGTGTTCCTCTATATTAAATCTAACGGCTGATTTGCAGTTTGCATATCAGAATAAGTGGCCTCCGCATCAAAACACGTGTAACACAGAAATGGCCCTCGCTTTAAATGTCGACAGGGCGCACATCTGAGGTGGACTGGACCAATGTTTCCACGAGACAAACTGGTGTATAGCAAGGACACATGCAACTGGTTGTAGCGAAATAAGTCTGGAAACTAAACACTTGCATTGCCTTCAACGTATCAAAACAAACCAGATCAACTCAATTAACTTTTCATTTTCGATGTGCAGCTACTGTTACTGATCTTTTCTGGTTTGGCTGGATCGTTTCTGTAACACTCGGGATTTCCTGACAGTTCACAGTCCGTCCCACTTCGGCAGAATTCTCCTTTTCCTCCCAGACGCGGTGGAGCGGCTCCAAAACACACACAAACCGTCGAATAACGCAAGGGGACACATTTACACGTGTGTTGGGGTTTGGCTGTATTCAGTGCTGTAGTTTACTCCAGGTTGTCAGACAGCTGTCTGGTTAAGTTGTTGATTCTGGCCCAGACTCGATGCTGAGGGCTAACAGAGTCTCTAGAGCTAGCTGAATAGCTACTTTCGGCTTCAGACTCGTTATTAATGTTCCCGAATAAAGTCACAATGCAGCTCAGTCTGTCTCTCTCTCTCTCTCTTCTTTGTGGAAACCCAACACGTTTGTATCGTTAATAAACTGTAACATGTTGATATTAAACCTGGGCCTGGCAAGTTATCAGGCGTCTCCCTGTCCGGCCTGTTAGCTCTGGTGCTAACGCTCCGGCCCTGCTCGGCTCGGCAATGGCACTCTGCGGGCCGGGGGGGGGAGGCAGAACTCTGGCACCCTGAGAGCGTTCATCGCCGAACCTGGCAGTTTTAACCAGTCGACCTGCAACTATCCCTCGACATCTGCGTTAAAAGCACGGTAGCGTTTCCACGTGCATACAGAGAAACATACAGGCTGATGTGTACGAAGACCTGTCAGCCATTTTGCTCGAACAAAAATACAGCAAAGAGCCGGCTTCCCCTCCCTCAACCTCACTCTCCCCCGTCCGGGACCGACCCAGCCGCACGGTCTAGGGTCCGTCGCGCATACTCTCTCTAACGCCCGGGCCATGACCCGTCCATTACAGACCAGTCAGCCGGTCTGAAGAATAAATGCAGGTTCAACTACTAGCGGCGTGCTAACGCTACTCACCCAGAAAAGAGACGCGACTTCCTTCTGACCGACAATCCGGCTTCTTTCCACGTTACACGACCCAGGGCAGCGATAACGCGTTTCTAGCAAGGCTCTCGGGCACACATCGGTCTGAGACAGAGCTGCTGCTTCCTGGAGAGTCCTGTGTGCTGTCTGGGTGTTTTTCCTGCGTCACCAGTGGCCCCACTATCGCCACCAGTCTGACAGCCCGTCCCCAGCACTCCGCGCAATATGGCGGCAGGCACGCTCGGACAGTCACACACAAACAGCACAGAAACGCAGGACTGCCGCGGTCGGTCCTCACACACAACACGCAGCGACACTTCAGCACCGTCTCTTCGGATCATTCAGTCTGATCTAGCGGTGCTGAGGGGGTCACGGTCTGGGTGTTCTCCCGGAGTCCCCAGCAGCTCCGCCGTGGTGACTGGAGGACACGAGTTGACAAACTCCTGCAAATGGCTCCAGCGGTCAGTCCAGCCAGAGGCACAACAGAACAAGGAATTCGCCTGTCTCTGGGCGAGCTGTCCGGCTCTTTCCCGGGTAACGGGGCCTCAGACAACAACCACCTCCACCTATTACTCCTCACCTGAATGTCTCAGGAGCAGCCTCTTCACCAGAGCTTTGCCAGATACGTATCCTTTCGCCTCTTTAAACCTTTCCCTTGAAAGTAAACGCATTACTTAAGACAACTGTCTGTAGTAACACGCTACCTCGTACCTACACAGCCAGCCAGCACGACGTTACGGAGGAGTTTAAATAAAGGTCGTGGACAAAAGTATTGGGACACCTGTTTTTCACGGTTTGCGCCAGAACCCCTTACATCAAGTCAAGGGCACTCCCGATACTTCAGCATTCCGAACAACGCCATGCTTCCAACTTCGTAGACAGTTTGTGGAGGAACCTTTTCTCTCCCTGCCCCAGGACTCCAAGCAATTTCTGGGATGAACCGGAACGGAGACTTTGAGTCGGGTTTTCTCGTCAGTGATAAATGTTATACAAAACGATGGGCACAAATTCTCACAAACGCACTCCTCTTGTATAAAGAAAGAAAAAAAAAGACTTCTAACAGTGGAAACTGGTATAGTTGCAAAGGATGGAACCCACCCAAATTTTGTCTTTGTATTTGCAAAGTCATGTCAAGTCCCTGTTGGTGCAATGGTCAGTCGTCCCAATACTTTTGTCCGTTTAGTGTGTATATACACACACATTAAAAAGCAGGCGAGCTTCACATTTGCAAAAGTCGTGACTACCTCCTGAGCTACTTGAGCGAATCTTTTTCCAGCCCCTCGTATTTTTTTCCACAGGAAAATGTCTGTGGCTCAATTTGAGCGATAACCAACCCTTTATATATATATATATGGTGTATGTAAATAGAAATGCGATGCCATCTGCTGGTAGAATTGCGAATTGCAAAGAAAGCTTCCAGGCGTCTTCTTCCAAGCAAGTCATGACCGTTTCCAGAAAAACTATGAAAAAATGAAGAGTTTGTCACGTACTGAGTTCATTTATGTTTATGCACACACCAATTCTTCATTTCACTCGCATAATGTACGCACCATTGAAACATTTACACACAATAAAATACCCTCAGTTTCCATTTTCTTGGGATAAACATAAAACAATAATACTCTTCAGACAACACGTTTCTGAAATGGTGGATCCAGTAATGAGTATTCTCTTCCCCAACCCACATAACAAATCAAATTCTGAAGACAATTTACAAACACATCACTTCACAGGGCATGAGAAAAGCTGTCCGTCGGAGGGTCACCCGGAGATGTGCATAGGCGTCAGTCCGTTTCCCCCTGCCTCCCTCGGACAAGATTCTTCTTTATTTTTGTCGTCACGATCGGTCTTTCCGGCGACCTGGACGGTCTCCTCTGTAGACGAGAGAAGTTTGACATGGGTAACACCAAACACACCGCGCACTCTAACCGTTTTGAAGGATTCCCTTGGGGAGAATTCAGGGAGGGACTGAGAGACAGAAGGAAGTAGAGATACAGAGAAAAAAGAAAGCACCCATCTTCTCTATTGTCCATTGTGCAAAATAAGAGTTGTAAACAGACGGGAATGGACGCGAGAGGGCGCCGAGTGTGTGAGGATCACACAGTCTAAACAAGTTTCCAAAGTGTTTTCTGTTCGGTCCGTGCAGATAGTACTTTAAAATAAATAAGGAAAGGGCTGGGAGGATTGTGGCGCAGCCAAGCCAACTGTGCTTATCATCTGTCCAGGGGCAGGACACCGCGACCATGCCCAAGGAACGTGGGGCTGGACTGGACTGGATGGGGTGAGGGAGAGCGGAGGGGGCGAGGGTGTTTTCCTTCGCCCAGTCTGCAGCACCAGAGGCCTGAGGGTGACGACTGCTCAGTCACTCAGGGGGGGGGGCCCCTGATGCCACCCACCAACCCACCCTGAAACATCTCACTGTGCTCATCATTGCTCTGAGACGCCGTCTCTTTCATTCAAAAAGAAAGTATAAAATATCAATCCCCTAGCTATACGTACAGGACCATATTAATTATTTTATATTCATATTTATATATTTATATGCTTCCATATATACAACACTACGTCTTTGCAGTCCCAAAGTAGGGTCTTGATGATGTCGCCACACGGACCAGAGGTGTTGGACGGTCTCTTGGAAACGTGCTTTTTTTTTGCTTTTCTTTTTTTTTTTTGTTTCGGTGGAGAAGTGGAACCGGGCCACGTCCGTGTACGGGTAACGGCAGCTGCCTGCAGGGGGCGCTAATACACCCAGGACACAGGCACCCACTGACTAGTGGTGGATACCAGATCGATGGCTTCTTCCAGCAGTCGGATAGTGTCGTCAATCTCGTTGTTGATGATGGTCATGTCGAAGTAGTGAGCATAAGACTTCTGTAGTCCCTCCGATTCCTTCTGCAGCCTCTGCAGAGACTCGTCCTAATGGAGGACAAGGAACAAAGAGACAGGAAGAGAGAGTCAAAATCAAAGCAAACAATCAAATTCTGATTTGTCAGCACTAGGCGATTTCGTTTACTGGAGCCTACTGGTTTTCGAAGGGTTTGAGGCCATGTCCACACGTATTTCTAAAAATGTTTTTTAAAAAACTGCGTCCACACGAGCACGTTTTCAAAAATATCTCAGTTCAAACCGCAATCACAAAAAACGCTGTCAAGAGCATGCCCGGGCAGCAGGTGGCGATATAACCTTAAACCGTGTAGCATTGGTGACCAATCAGAAGCCTCATTACCTGTTTCTGGTAGACAAACAAATAGCGCAAAAAGCAAACCACCAACCGCTGTTACGACCGGGGGTGTTTCATGAAACAGGATTGAAATAAGCCGGACTTTCCCTTAATCCTGTTTCATGGAATACCCCCCAGGTCTCGTCCAAAACCGGCGCGGACGTTGGCGGCGGGCGCAGTGCAGAGACAGTGTCTGTGTTGAATGTAATAGCATCCGAAGCTGACTCTGACGTCTCTCGCCCTTCATACTGGATCTCTCTCTCTCTCCCTCTACTCTCTTCTAAAGTCTCTCGCCCTTCATACTGGATCTCTCTCTCTCTCTCTCCTCTCTTCTAAAGTCTCTCGCCCTTCATACTGGATATCTCTCTCTCTCTCTATACCCTCTTCTAAAGTCTCTCGCCCTTCATACTGGATCTCTCTCTCCTCTCTTCTAAATCTGTCGCACTTCATACTGGATTTCTCTCTCTCTCTCTCCTCTCTTCTAAAGTCTCTCGCCCTTCATACTGGATGGACAGTAACTCCGCGCACAAGTATAAACATACCAACACTTCTAACTTCTATTTCAACACTTCTATTTTGTACACGTCAGACATTTTAGATGACAACCAAAACGCATACGATGATGTTATATGAGTGAACACAAAATTTTTCAAAATCTTTGTTTTTCTTGTCCACACGCGAACGCAGAAACTGAGGGTTTTTTGCTGATATCAGAGTTTTTAAAAATCTACGTTTTCACCGACCCAAAACGCTGTTTACGTGTGGACGAAAGGCCAAAACGCATAGAAATACCCGAGGACGTGTGGACAGGGCCTCAGAATTTGAAGATGAGGTTTGGGGTCAGGTTGGGCACAAACACTGCGGTTACGAATACACATACAAATATAAACAACTGGCCTGAAAAACTAAAGGAAATAAAGGAAATATATATATATATATAAATAAAAAACACCTGGATGTTGCACCATATTTGGTAAAAGTGCTGCTCAATAATACAGTGTCAGTGGTGTGCTGTGCAGATTCTTCCGTACAGGAGTAAGAATTGTAATGTAATTAACACGTGATCAATCTATTAAACCAGTATCCACTTACAGATTGGTTTGTGCAACAAAAGCAGTATGTAATTTGCCATTGGCTGCTGTTTGTTGAGGCACCAAACTCCAACATCCCTCCTGAGCACTTCCCACCCATCTAACACTGAATAATTGATTTAACGGAGCAGAAATATAACACATAATTTATATCTCCACATTTCGTGGTGGAAGATGTAAACCACGCGGCTCCTCTAGTGATTATGCAGGAGTGTGAGGGAGTTGATGAAAACCTGCATGCTGGACTTTCACCAAGACACCTGTTCATCTAGTCATGTCATTGTGTGTGTGTGTGTGTGTGTGTGTGTGTGTGTGTGTGTGACTGCTACTTCTTTCCAGGCTTACAATTTTGACAGTGCTGCTCTTCAAGGATGCCGCGTGGAAGAAACGGAGCTGTGTTGCAGTTTTAATGCTGCAGACTTTCGCGCCGTGTTAGCCCTGGGCCTCAGCTTGTCTGGCTGGAATTGAGTGGTCAGGGTGATGGATGCTCTCTGCAGGCGTGTAGCACTGCTGTTTTCTCTGTGTGGCTGGCTGTAATGCATGTGCACTGCTCTGGCGGACTGACGGAGCCATACATCAGGGACCGCTCCGACCCCCTGTGCGTAAATATGACCCTCTGCCGAGGCGTCTCGGTGAGTAATTGCCGTTGTGTTCGGAGTCTCCTCCTGAAGTGTCACTGCCCCATCCATTCATCCCATTCACAAAGGTCTTCACTTAATAGATGAAACACAGTTAAGCGGCTTATCTTTACTCAGTGCATTAAATTACCTCACATACAAAGCCTGCTGATACTTATAAAGCACTGGGGATCAGGGTCTGCTCAGACATGTGCAGAAAGCCTTTATCTTTATGTGAGAATGACTATATATATATATATATATGACCAAGATCTACTTGTGTTTTACTCACTGGAGACTAGTGCGGCACAATATATCGCAAGTTTACCGTCATCGCGATACCAACATGCGCAATATCCATATCGCCAAAGACTGACTGAACTGCAGTAAATGGTGTTTTTCCAA
>JBBPDB010000108.1:4538577-4550507 GCA_037974465.1 Brachypetersius altus
TAGGGGAAACAGGTGAGGGACTGATCAGGATAGCAGCGGAGGAAGCAAAGGGGGAAACCAAGGGGGACCGAGAGGAACGACACGGGACAGCTAAAACTCAGGAGAGGAAGACCGGGGAAGGCGAGGGGCAGGCGACGCGACCGTGACACCTGTATACGGCCTTGGAAACAAATAAGAAAACACTTTCCCCTTTTTTCTGTTCACTGTTTGTGCAATTTGCAGCAGTATGTGTATAAAAAATAAGAAACGCCTCCATATGTGTTGTAAACTCACACATGCACTTACAATTTTAATTGTTGGAATTGTAAAATAATGTGTTTTATACTTGTATTGTAAATTGAAAATGTTTATATATGTATTATATATGTATAATTTTTTGTCTCCAAACATTATTTTGAATCTAGTGTGGCCAATAGTGTTTAAAACAATAGTGACATGCATATTTTACACAGA
This sequence comes from Brachypetersius altus, assembly GCA_037974465.1. NCBI lineage: Eukaryota > Metazoa > Chordata > Actinopteri > Characiformes > Alestidae > Brachypetersius > Brachypetersius altus. The sequence goes on from JBBPDB010000108.1 coordinate 4,539,031, forward strand.
CACACTCCCACAAATTGCAAAATCAATAACCAGAAAAAAATGATAGTTGTATGACTGTATATGTTACATCATTTTGGTACAGCGAAATTGAAATACAGCACAATATATTTTGTACTTACCTTGTTACATTCAAAATAATAAATTCTAATTGTGCTTGTGCAAAGACACCCCCATTCCCCGATCACTAACAGCCCCGCAAAGTGATCCACATGCACTGACTGTGATGTACAAAAACAAACACATGAGATGAGCTTTTGCAAAGTTTGGACCAGCTGGATCAGATTAGTCCTGCTGTGCAGTCTCTCTTCCACAGAAACTCAGATGGATCAGATGCGAGACAAAGGGAGAGAAAAATGAAACAGAGCAAACGATGAACCACTGCTGAATGAAAGACAGAATCATGCATCTGTTAACAGTATGCAAACCATTACTACACTTATAAGTATATTAGCTGTAATGTCTAGGTCTTGTAAACAGTGATGGGAATAACAGATTTAAAATAACGGCGTTACTGTTTTTTCAGAAACAGGTAATCTAAACAATGACTGTTTCCATCGTTACAACACCGTTACCGTTACTGACAATAACATGCGGCGCGTTACTGTAATTATTTTCATCCAATCAGGCTCTCAGCCACAGAAGCGGCAAAGCTTTTTTCTTTTCTTTGGTGAGGGGAAGAGAACCGCATAAGGGACAATGATTGGCTGAGGTAGAGTAAAAATTTATGGTAAGCCAACCAGAGGCAGAAGTGGGCGGGTGTACACAAACACACGCACAGCCGCACACAAAAGCAGTGTTTTTACAGTGAAAATACAGACATTAATTTTCCCTTGTTGAAATTAAAGGCAAGAATGTATATGTTAAATGTACATTTTGTCCTGGAAAAAAGTCTTTATCCATGTCGGTAACGAGCAACTCTAATCTGATGAAGCACTTCCTATTGTCTCAGGCTTCATCAAAACTAGTGGTCAAGAACGTGGATGTTGACAGCAGCAAAAACCCAGGTGCAACTAAAATGAGCGCTGCTAACGAAGGAGGAGACGGAGCCAGGCCATCAAAGCAGCCCAAGTTTGATTTGTTTTATGCCCCACAAAAAGCTGCTGCGACACAGACTGAACTAAACAGGCTGATAGCCAGGTGTGGTGTTAAGAGCATCATCTACAGTTGAGTCTATTTCATTAATTACAAATATTTAAAAGCCAGTGTTATTACAAATAATTGAACATACAGCTAAATTTCCATCAAAGTGGGGAGGGGGGGATCCACATTTTTGACATTTGATTTTTTTTAATGTAATACATAAGTTACTTTTCCTGGTAACAAGTTACTTTTATAATGCTGTACCTCAGTTGTAAGTGACAAGGTTCAAATTATATAATTATAAATAATCCATGTGACTTACTGTGTAGTCAATGTGAATAAAACCAAATGTTTTAGGAAGAACAGAGAACAAATACTGCAGAAATAGAATAAACAAAGTATTACAAAGAGTAGAAACTTTATAGGTCTTTAAAATTCAGACTTATGCTATTTAGACACAAGGAGCCTAAAAGTATGAAACTTTATACTTCTTGGAAATGATCAGAAAACAAGCAGTTCAGCACAAAGATCTTAGTTTCCCTGCACTCCTCACAATACTTTCTACTGTGTGCTGCTCTAACCAAACATGCTAGTCAGTGAACACCGGAGGAGGGAACGAATGAGAGCATTCAAAGCAAGAATCCTAACCAAAGCATTACCAGTGTTTGGAGTTGTTTTGCATGAACAATACACACAAGCCAGTCAACAGTACGGGGACAAAGATTCAAAAAGCAAAAATACAACATGAAACCAATACTTTTCCCCATTTTATTGAAGTTGAGGTGCAACTGTTTAGTGCAATTGTATTACATCACTTTTTTTTTTTTTAGAGGGAACATGCATGAGATTCAAGGAAAGTTTGACACGTATGGGTTATTACCTCTAAGATTTGTGTTGGCCTGCGTATGGTACATCCAGATTGCATGACTGTAAGGCAAAAAAAGTTTTCCAATGATATGGATTCCCACTGAAATAACTTAAGACAACTGTCATCAGGACAAAGAATATAATGTCAGTGTGCGCTGCTCTGGATTCATGATGTGCTCCGACCTAACTGCAGTAGATTCAGCTTGTACTTGATCTGTACAGATCACAGAGTTCTCAACTAACTTCGTTGTTCCCAGTCACTCATGGTTTCCCAGTCACTCCTGACTTACATATATTTTACACACAAAAATAAACCATGTAATTTTCGCTACCAATTATCCATTAGTGGACCATCCCAAACTCTTTCTGGTCTCCAGAACACAGGCACGAATGTCAGACTATTCAATCACTTTGTATCCCTGTATAAGGAAACACAACTCAAGTTTAAAAGGGCAGGAATTACAAGATCCAAGCCTGAACAATGAAGCATAGCTAATCTGTTCAAACCCCAAAAACGTCCTCAAAATGAAAAGAAATTTCATGTCCAAAACATGAGATTCATCTAAGACTCCCAAATTTCTAATTGAACCTCCATTCTGGATGAAGGTCTGGGACCGCTTTTCTTTTCTTCATGTCAGTCACCTACAAAGTGCTTGTTCTTTTTTTATTTAACACTAGGAAGAAAATTAAACAAGAGTAGCAAAAAAGACAAAAAATAAAAAACATGTCACAAAAAAGGGGTAATGTGGCAACAACAGCGTGTTTCCCAGTCACTCCTGATATTAACAATACTTCTTGACGAATAAAAGAAGTCCCCTCGAGCATGCGGGAAGTGATTCATGAGGCCCAGACTTTGTTGGTGATGTCACTTATCCTCTCCTTTCCACAATCTGCGGATTTCTGTACAGTCCACTTGCAGTCGTTTCTTGTCAGTTTTGATTGTCTGAGGCATGTAAAGCTCTTGAGAGTCGTCTCTCAGCAAGCAGCACGCGGATGTCATATGTGACAGTTTGAAATGTGCAAGAACAAAAAACAAAAACCCAAACGAATCAGCGTCCATGTTTTGTTGAATATCCTCCTTGATATCCTTCTGTGATTGTGGCGTATTTACCATTTTTGCCGCTTGAGTGTGTTCACAGTATTGTTTCAGGCTCTGTCGTTTTCTTCTTTAGATTTAGCCCAGCAGCCCTCCTTTGCTTCACTAGGTGGTAGTTAGACAGGGGGGCCCACGCCCTGACTGGGGGGCAGGTTCTGTGGAGGGCCAGCCGTAGCTGCCAGTGCAGCTGGCTGGGTACCAGAAGTGGGGGAACTCGTTTGCACCTGTGCCTGGAACTGAGCGAGCTGCTCAGGACTGGCCAGGTTTTTAAGCAGGTTGTTCTCCTGCTCCAGCTGTGAGTTCCGCTCGATCAGCTCCTTTATCTGCTCCTTCAGCACCTCCACTTCCTCTCGCACTGCATACATCAGGTGGCTCTTTACTAGGTCCTGTAAGACAGAGCAAAAAAACAAACTGTGGTTGTAATGCAGAGAATAAGGTAATTAAGAGCATTTTTCAGAACATAAACCAAAACACACCTAAATGCATTATTACTAAACCCCAGTTTTGCAATGTTTTCCATGTTTACATTTTTTTTACATTATTCATGTCTACATTAATAAAGTTGATAAAACCATGCTTCCTGAGTATCTGGTACTCTGCTAAAACAATGCCTTATAAATTCCATGGGAATCTTACAAAGAACCCGATCAGTAAAAAGATATTGTTTGGGTAAATTTAGTCCCCAGACAGCAAACAAAATTATACATAAATGTACCTCCAAGAACTTACTGCCCACCTGTGTTATCTTAAATTCTTATAGTGCACTGCACTGACTGGGATAAAAGATATATTTTTACATTTAAGCTATTTTAAACAAAAAAACTTAACACAGCTTAAATAACAGAACTGAAAAAGTACCAATTGAGGGGAGCAGTCCAGTGACAGCCTTTTTTTTTTTTTCACACTCTTGACCGTGTGTTGTAAATGTTAACCAGACCAAAAAAAGGGGTTTCATGGAGGATACCAGCTATTTAATTAAGCATTTTAACTAAAGCACCAAGGTCACATAAGGCTAAATACTAGTACAGTGGTTATACCTCCAAGTACTGCAACTATACTGATTAACATTTATACTAACATACTATACTAACATTTATTAGCTTATGATTAATTACCCAAATAATCCAATTTATCACTCAGTGGGACCGACAGGTAGTCATTTTTGTCAAGTCTATAGACATGGAGGCAAACGAGTGTGGGGGACAACAACCCTAGCTGCATTCTAGTTTTCCCCTTTTTAATACATATATATAATTAGACAGTAAAGTGTTTCAAGTTGATTGTACCTACTCACAGCTAAACATAATTTCGGCTGGTTTACAGCAACGCCATTTGACAAACCACACGCTATGTTTGGTTACAGCATGATACTCAAACTGGCAGCAATAAGAGTGTTTAGTTTTGATTCTGATTACAGTTATGGTTACATCATTAATTACTGTTTTGGACAGCAGTGAGAGGCTGTTTGTTGTAACACAGCAAATCTGTATTTTATTTATAGATATTTGAAACCTTGTTAAATATTGGAGGGGCACAGTGAGCACATCTAAACATTGGGGAGAACTTGACTCCCCCAGCATATAAGGTATATAAGTTTGGTTATTGAGAGGGTACAGAGTGGAAGGAGAGTGAGCGCGCTGGAGTGGGGCTGGGGATTCTGGACTGGACCTTACAGCAGATGCTGTAATCTTACTAGTCAAAGGTAGGTCACATGCCCTAAACTGTGAATGAACAGATATAGAATCTCCAGTGGAATAGGGAGCTTTAGTTGTGTGCAATCTAGCCGTCATTCTGCTGCGTGATCTAGCTCAGCTTAGGAGCCCGAGAAAGAACAAAATGTCCTGCTTCAGCGGGTGGAGCCAATCTACCGCCGAGCTATTTATAACGGCCCGGCCCAGGAGCTCCCTCTGCCCAGCAACAGGAGCGCCCGACCGCCGAACCCGAACACACAACACACCGCACTTCTGTGCTAACCGACAGCAGAGAGGAACAAGTGACGCACACTGCGCGAAAATATTAGACAAATGACCATCCACCCATACTGACGAGCACAACAGACCAAACACACAGGTCTCCGCGCCGAGACAGCAGCGATACTTTACATTTAACAGATACAGCGCACAGAAAGACCAATCGTGCAGTTGATAAACGTAGTCCTTTGCTTTTCGAAGATAAGGTTAAATGATGTGCAGGCCGGGACGCGCTTGGGGTTGCCTGAACGTGACAGGACCAAATAAATAATTAAAACAAGAGAACTCACCATGGCTTGCTCAATTTTGTTGTCTATGGCCACCACACTGGCACCCGAGGAGCTGCAGAGAGAAAGAGGCACTCCGTTAACATCAGCGAACCATAACATTCTCAACACAGCAGCAGCAGAAAAACTCACCCCGGACAAACACAGCGTTTAAACACAAAACCGGGAACAGAATCTCTTAGCAAAGAAATCGAAAATGAAAGATAGCGTGAGAGCCGCTCTTTGGGGGATTTTCCAACCCGGTCTGCCGGTTTGAGTGCACCATCAAGGGCATTCAACCACAGACCGCGAGCTTCTCCAGTCCACACCACCGGGTCCAAACAAAAGTCGGCTGTTTTACCGACAGAAGTATCTAGAAACCTTGTTAGATACCGTATCTAGTGCGGTAACAACCGCCCTACTCATCCATCCCTCCTCCACTCATCCATCCATCCATTCATCCATCCATCCATCCATCCATCCTTGTGTTCCTGCCGCTCTGCAAGCTTCCACCGTGTGCGGTCTGTGGTCATACCTGCTGTCGAGTCTGACGGGTGAGCTGCTCTCCGCGCCCAGGACCGAGGACAAAAACGAAATAGAGAAATTCCTCAGCTGGTAAACACCAAGGTCCATCGCCACAGAGTAACATGGAGAATTCATTCTAATCCGTCCATATTACAACAATCTGGACAAAAGGGAAACTGTTGTAAAAAATGGAATCCGTCGATATATCATATCATCACTCGTGAAGGCTGTTCGGACCGGACCAGGGCAGAGAACCGGACCAGCGCCCGGCTGAGCTTCACTCACTCACTACTGCAGTCAGACTCATTATATTATACAGTCCACTTACAGCCCCCTTTACACGCTATTGGCTGAGAGAGGGAACTAGTGACTAATTTATGAAGCCCGTCCCCCGAACCTGAAGGTTCAGTAACGTGAGAAAACAGCTCCAATAAACATAGTTCTCCCTGTAAACACATTTCTGGGGTCAGGACTTCAGAATCAGAATCAAACAGTTTCAGAGATACAATACAAAGACCACAGCGGATAAAAAGTATTAAAAATCGTATTTTAAAAAATCTCATATACACATCCAAAACACAAGCTCCATGCTTTAATAAAATCATTAAAAATCTAAGGTGAACGCTCTCGATCCTGTATTTGTTCTGATCCACTAAAATGGTGAGACACAACGAGCTGCAGGTGCAGAGATGAGCCAGTAGGGAGGTTTGCAGGCTGCCACCTCTCGACCGACAGACTGAAATACAGACCCAGCAGCAGACACAAAGACCTCAACAGCATTGTGGAGGGTTTGGGCCAGAAAATGTAAACAAAAAACCGACAAGAACAATAATAACCACAATAAAACTATTGTTTTCACGTTTTTTAAGAAGAGATTCAGTTATTTTTTTTCTATTTGTGGATCATGCAAATATGTTGTTTGGTTTCTGATATCTCTCCTTTCTTTCTGTAGTTTTGCTTCTGAGTGACATATTTTCATGAGTGGCTGCGTCTTAGGAGAGCCACTGACAGGGTCTATTGGTCCACAAAATTGTAACCTAATGGTTTTGTACATTGAGTGATTTAACCTGCAGTCATTTTAAACACAGATCACTTCCAGGACTTTCTTTTAGCAACCATTGTACATTAATGACATTACTGAGCACATTAATCTAATGAGCTGCTCAACTCGCCAACCAATCAGTACTCAATATACACACCACACACACACACACACACACACACACACACTCTGGGATGTCCAGTATTTTAGGCAATGTTTATAGCATCTCATTCAAATTATTAAGACATGTTTGAGTTGTGTAGCACAACACAAACTAACGTGTATGTGGTAAATTTAGTTGTTTAGGCGGCATTTTGCTGCTGTACCTTGCCTCGATTAGAGTAACAGTGTCCGTTAAAGGGCTAACTAAGTTACTGAATGTACGAATAGCAAGCTAACTGTTTGATTTGGAGCAGCTGTGCTCTGTAAACAGGCATGTTCACACAGACACAAAGCTTAAAACACTTGATTTAAAGCTGCAGCATTTAGCCATGTTTGAATCCTAACCACCAGGCTACCACGCTACATTTCCCTTATTTTGTCAGCAGCAGAAAAAGGCTTTACTGACCAAATATCATGTCAAGTTAGCAAAAAAAACAAACAAACCACATAATGGAATTATGTTACTGAAACATAAACCTTCAAGGAACCTAAAACAATAATAAAAGTCTAGTACACGCATTTCACATCTTGCATGCTTTCACTTATACAAATCATTCAACAAATTGCTCAACAGACAAAAGAGCACCTGCACTGTTCTGAAGAAGAAGCAATGGAGGTGGTCTGGTCTGATCAATCGTATATTCTTTGACATCATGTGGATGTCACCACTAAGCCACCAGCTGCTCCATATAAGCTGTACATGGGTGGCGGTAGCTCAGTGGGTAGGATACTTGCCTCCGGACCAAGAGGTCGCAGGTTCGAATCCTACCTTCAGCACCACCACTGGGTCCCTGAGCAAGACCCTTAACCCCAAGTTGCTCCAGGGAGAGACTGCCCCCTGTAGTTACGGAACGGAAGTCGCTTTGGATAAAAGCGTCTGATAAATGTAAATGTCATTTGTTATGTTAAATAGGCAATAAATGATACAATTTGGCATTTTTGGCATACATGAATCTGCAATGCAAAGTATAGCACAATACTACTACTAATAATAATAATAAGAGTCATGTTTTGAAAGTAAAATGGCTATTTTTTGGTATGTGTTGATATATAAGTGTATCAGCATTTAAAGGAAGGTAAAATAAATAAATAAATAGATCGACAGATAAATAAACTTTTCCCAAACAGAGTAAAGCTAAACTTTCCTCCTTCCTTCAAATTTGCCCCTTAAATAATAGAACCTTCTAATTTAACATCTTACATTTAAGATTAAGGGGTTTCACACTCATGCCTTAAATCTAAAATTAAGGAGTTGGTTTCACAAATGAACGGCCACTGAGAGGCTTTGGTGTATTTTCAGGGGGAAATTAAATTGGGTTAAGCCCATTTTTAGTACATGGTGTCTCATAGTGATAGATAAATAAACAGTTAACAAGTCAAAGATGCAGATACATGCCATGATGCGTGTACAGAAATACCAGCAGTACAAGTGGTGGTGTGGTGTTAAAGCGATAGTTAGGATCTCAGTCTGTTCTGTGTTTTGCCTTTTTTAAACACACCTGCTTCTACGCACGAGGAGCCTGATAATTAGGTGATGAGCGGAATCGTGTAAATTGGAGAAAATGCTAAACGCAGTGTAGTGTCTCTCCTGAGAGGAGTTTCACAGCCCGACTCTAAATGAAGCGCGGAAAGTACAGAAAACACAGACAAGCAAAGCCAAAGCGAAGCACCGTGACTTTAATTAAAAAAAAAAACTTTATTAAAAATACATTTTGAACTGCTCAGTGAACACTTAACACAAATCACATTCTTACACTTTTTACAGTCTGCAACAAGCCGTTAAATTAATTAAAAAGCAAAAAATTGTCCAAATTCTTTTTATAGTAATTTCAGAAAATACCACAGTAATATAGTAATATTATTAATTATTCCATTCATCATCATAGGAAAGAAAAAACAGATGATTATGAAAATGATCATTCAAAGGGCAATGTTTCTAAGTTATAGAACACTTTTAGACATTTAGTGTCACTGGTCATAAAACCCAGTGAGGTAAAACAAGGACAAATAAATACATTAAATAATGATTTGTTGAAATAAGGCTCTGCATATCTCAGCAAATTTCTTATGTAGGTGTATTAACTGATACACAAATACAAAATATTCTAGAGAAATAGTTACCGCTTCATCGCATACACCGACAAAATGTAGTAACCGAGGGTTAAATACACAAAACAGCCTTACAGTCCGCACTGTGCTAGGAATATGCGGAGGAACTGCATATTTAAAGTATTCGAGTGTTTTCTTTACATACTGGTGACACTGCTGTGCCTTTATCTTCAGTGAAAAGAAATTCTCCACACCTGTGGATGCTGTGTGACAATCAACTCCATTGTCTGTTCCTTCATAATGTGTGTTGTTCGATCTGCATAGCAGACAACAGCTATTCCGTGATGCGAAATGCGGAAGACACTGTGGCGAAACATGTGACCGGGGGTCTGGGTGGGTGAGCGGAATACCGTAAACTGCGTTTTCTATGTATTTTGCTCCGATGTCTCTTTTTTTTTTTAACCTAGGCTAGAGCCACCCACCCCAGCCCCACACAACCCCATCACCATCCCTCTAACAAGCACCCAACCACTCATTTTTTTTCCCATAATATCATATGCAACACTTTGGTTTCTTTATTAAAGTTATTACAGCAAAATAAAACACGTTTAAAGGAAAATCAGGATAAAAACTAACGACATGACCGATGGACTGGAGAGGGCAACGTCAGTGTGCTCTATTTTTGAATGATGCCAAACTTAAAACTGCGAGGCTAAGAGTCATGCACACATACTTGTTCTTCAGGCTTTCGCTCGCAGTCCATTAGGAGTGGAAAAAGCAGAAGGCTGTTCATGGAGAGTGGCGGAAGCACAAGTACAGCACTATATTTGGGGGTTAGCCTAAAGAGTGCTGCCCACTTACTGCCTGTCCAATGCCGCACAGCTGGACGCCGCCAGTCATGTGATCTGTAGCGCGCCTGTCGGACTAAACTGGATGATTGACCACAGCCTGACCTATCAGACATGTGACTGACTGACACACACACACACACACACACACACACACACACACACACTTACTGGAAGTCCCTCATGTGTCTGAGGCAGTAGAGCATTGGACTGCATCATCTCTGGCTTCCTGTCATCCTCTCTTTTTCTCTCTCTTCCAGCCAATCCACCGCTCTTAATTATTCGTCCCCTGGGGAGGGTAGAAAAAAGATTTTGCCCACCCCAAACACACACACACACACACACACACACACACACACACACACACACACAGCTGCTGGCTTTAGATTTTTATCCGACCCACCCATCTCCCACTATCCCGAAGATGGTATTATGTGGAGGATAATCTTCTCAATCTCTTTATTGAGGCAAACATACACGGGGAACAAAAGCAGGCATTTATTAACGCAACTTGTGAAATGATCTTTTGTTTGGCGACACTGACACGAGTGTTACAGTAAGTTACCTGATTCTAATTTGTACGTCATTTCCACACGAATAAACACGATTAAAGCAAACCAAGGGCGCTTAGGTGAGACTTTTCGATAGTGAGCTAGGAAAAGCTAGATAACACAATAATGGCTAACTCATCATATTAAGAGCCCTGGCAGACTTTGGAGACGGGAAGTCTAGGTGTGAGAGAATTAAATTTTTGAACTATTTTTAAAGCACACCTAGGGGCAGTTTAATGTCTCCGATCCACCTGAAGTGCATGTCTTTGTGTAACGGCCTTGAGACTTTAGTATTCTGTCCTTTCTATCCTCCCGGTCTAAAGGGGAGTGCTCTGTTTCCGCAAGGCTAAAAGACTGCTGGAACATTATTGTGGAGTGGTCGTGGAGCGAGTGGGTTGTCTTTTTTGTATGTACTTTTTGTACAGTTCTATAAGAGGAAAGTCGGTGGCGATTCTCAAACCCCACAGCCATCTTCTCCAGATTTGATCTTTTGCATATAACTTTTGGGTGCAGTTCTCTGATACAGAAGAATTTCTCTGGCATTTCTCCCTGTCTTCTCCGAACTGGATTTTTGGATACATTTTCTGATACAGTTTCTTCCCTTTAGATTCTTTTAATGACTTTATGCCATTATAGTTAGTTTGGTGTTTGTTACATTTTCACTGTGGGAGGAAACTGAAGTACCAGGCAGAAATGAGGAGAACATGCAAAATCCACACAGAAAAGACTCTCTGCCCAAGACCTTCCTGTTGTGAGGTGACAACATTAGCCGCTGTGACACAATGCCACCTATATCATGGAAATTCGTACCAAATTTATAGAGCAGATATGTGACCTGATCTGGCAATATGAGTCACAGTGACCCAAAATTCAAAAATTGAGGTTTTGAAGAGATGAAAAGAGGAGAAAATAAGCTTTGAAATGATCTCTTGGTCAAAGCTGACTCTTAAACGGTTGTCAAGTTACAGTCGTTTGAATTCTGGTCTCGCAGCACCATTTTCCAACTGAAAAACCGAGAAAA
>JBBPDB010000108.1:4556672-4568079 GCA_037974465.1 Brachypetersius altus
TGGGGCAGAGAGGTAGAGGCTCGGGCAAGTGAAGCAAGTGCAGGGAAACGATCTTTGTTGATTTTCCAGTAAATCAAAGCGTTTTCACTTCTGCTGCTTGGCATCTCAGAGAGAACTTTTCATCCTCTTTGCTCAATGTAAAGAAGTTCCAAATGGTGGACATTTCAGCACGTCTGAGGCTGCTTTTACAAGACGCGTCTTGTTGACGCTGGGCAGTGGGCGTCTTCCACGCCGGGAGCACAGCAGCGGCAACCAATCGCTGTTGAGCAGATTTGAATGCCAGGCATCTGTTGAGCATGCAAGATACGCGCAAGATCAGTTTGAAATCGGCAATACCTGAGTGATTGGCCGATCACCATTCAGGCCGATCAGGCAAAAAATCGTCCGTTTCTGATCGCTGGCCGATCAATCAGTGCATCCCTATTTTTAACCTTCACTCTTATGAGGAAAAAAATTCCAAAAATTGTGAAGAACCAGCGCCAGCAGGTTGGATAAGGAAGTGCAAACAGAAAAAGAACAAGATCAAGTTTCTCTATCCATTTGCAGACTCGATAGTATGGTTAGCGTGGGTATTTGCGGAAAAAAAAGTCTGGTAGAGCTTTTAACCATCTACTTTTATGAAGAAAAAGAATGGGACACGTAAAGACAGCAGAGGACTGAGTTTGGTTACTTTAAAGAGGACCATATGTGAAAACACCCTTTGTTCATAAAACATTGTTTGAGTTTTATAGCAACTAGTGTTGCTTTCGTCAACAACAATTATGACTAAATATCATCGTCAACAAACATTTATCACGTGACTAAAACGAGACGCAACGTAAATGCTGGTCATGTGACGATAACAAAACGAAATAGATCATGTAATATTGTTGACGAATAAGAACGAGACATAATGTCGGTTGCAAAATAAAAACTACGCTAAAATGTCTCTTCATTTTCATTGACTAAAATGAGACGTTATTTCCTGTACGATAGGGAGGGGAGAAACAAGTATTGGGACACTCGACGCTACATCCCAATATGTCCATTGAGAGGCACTTAGAGTGCGCAAAGGTATTGGGACACAGTGCCAATATAGTGCCAGGGAAAGAGAAATCACACACACACACACACACACACACACACACACCATTTTGATGAGCAGCCTTTCCCTTATCCATGCAAAAAAACCTGATCCTAAATTGTTCTGATTTGATTGTGTAGAATATATTTGTGCAGGAATAAAAAAATATATATTCAGGAAAGTTCAGACCAGCACACTGAAGGAGAAAACTTCTGGGTTTTATTGCAATAGACACACATTTTCATTGTATTCACACGTTTTAGTGATGTGAAATTTAATTAATTTATTTTATTTAAATTTATATGTATGTATTTCTAAGTTCTAACATGGTTGGTTGGCAAAATAAATGTTGTAAATTCAAATCAATCTTCTGTGTCTTCTGTGTCTGGAATGGATATACAGTATTCTTGAGTTTATAAGGTAACAATAATATAATAAGATAACCTTGTTTGAATTGTGAAATAGGTTTGACTAATAGAAAATTTCGATTTTGTATATTCTATTATATATAACTTTTATTGACTAAAACTAGACTAACATGTCCTCAGTTTTCATTGACTAAAACCAAATGAAAATCATGGATAATTCTCAGTAAAATAAGACTAAAATGCTCAGACTTTTAGTCGACTGAAACTTGACTACACTAAAGAGTATAGACGTGACTAAGACTAATAAAAAACTAAAATGACAGCTTGACGCAAAGACTAGGCCAAAACTAAAATTAAAACAGGCCTCCAAAAACACTAATAGCAACCATGCAAACGTGTATTTCCTCACAGAAATTCAGGCAGTGTATTGGTCAAATTGTACTATGAAGTTAACAGCTAGTTTCAGTCACAGTACTAGAAATTATTTTGTGATGGCAATATGGTAGCCATTCGTACATCAGGCAGGAAGACAGAACATGTATTTGATTTTACATGTAGTACTTGCTCCATCCTTCTCAATAGCCTTTGGATCTGCCTGCCGTGTTTTGCCCATATGCTGTAATATGACATTGAGACATCAAGAGATAAGAGTGTATGGGAATGGTGCTCAGCGTGAAGTTACACATAACGGCTCAAGATTATTATCTCAGTGAAATGAACTATTTTGGAGCATATAAAAGAGGATCTTAACCCCTCCAGCATTAACATTATTTCAATAATTAGCTTTATGTATAATATAGTAGATGACAGACCAGTGCAACGTGTCCCCATGGCAGCTACTTTTTTAATCACAGGTCAGTAATTTTTGTAATTTGACCAGAGTTATAAAAAGGTAATACAAATCAACGAAATGCAGCAGAGTGGATTGTTGTATTGGCAGTGTAAAAATGATCTAATCATGATTTCTGACAATGCTGTTTCAAAGAAAAACACCTCCAGCACTCATACACACACACACACACACACACACACACACACTCATCACATGACTGAACTGGGGTTTTTCCATTCAGCCCTGAGCTGGAACATGGCTGCCACCTCATCATAGTCCAGCTACAACTGGTCATGAGAGGCACAGACAGGGTGTGAGGGAGTCCAAAAAAACCAATGCACCTTTTATACCTTCACAAATCATCCGTAGTATCACAGAAGAAAAATTAGTATCATATGTGTGATAAGAAAAATGCAAGGAAATGCAAGGAAATTGCAGATAATAGATTGCTTATTTAGCACTGGATGTTCCTTGTTTAACACAATTTGACAATACTTTTCACTTCTGCAATAATGCAGTCTCATTCCAAAACAGGAAAGTCATGTAGGAATGACAAAATGACATACGCTGGAGGGCAGAAACATCATAAGAAGGGCTCGCTCTCTAATTTTGTGGGGTGAGCAGAATGCAGTCGTCACAACTTTAGCAAAAGAGAAAATTTATTCTTGTTTTTCCATTTGAATTGAGCAATTGACAATTGTACAGTCTCATTACATACTAGATGGAACACTTAATGGAGCATAAAATGGCCAGGACTACATCACAGCCCCTGACTGCCTCATGTACGGTGCCAACATTGTTTGGGTGCTAAGCCTGGAATGATTCAGCGTTTCCAAGGCGACTAAGTTCTAGATGACATGGCAAGGGCTGAGAGACTGAACATGCTGAGGCTCAAGGACATTTACTGAGCATTTCAGAGCTTACTGCACTGCTGCTGCTACATTTGCTTGTAGCAAGGGCCAGAAATTGACAGATGTTGACAGTATGGAAAAGGTTGTACAGTCATTAAATGTGCAGCCTAGGGGTTAAATGAAGATTTGGTGCCTGCATTTTTGGCTTGAATGAGCCGATATAAAATAGTCACACACGAATACCACTGCACACAATGTGGACAGTGTGAAATTCCTTCTCTGCATTTAATCCATTTGACATTACAGCAGACATGCATTACTGATTCACAAAGGCACAATTGCAGCTATATTACCGTGACAAAAGCGTAATTGCTTTTAATTGTCTGCCATATATATATATATATATATATGGTGGACGTTTTTGAAAATGCAAAAAACGTTTCCAGTAATTACAGTTAATATATGGGCTATGCCAGCTATGAATGCACTTTGTTCATGCATTTCATTCAGAATATTAAAATGCACTTGAATTCACTATGATATTTAATTGTATAATATTTGAGATATCTTGCTTTTAGGCTATTCATGAGTGGGGCCAAGCAAAATATTTTATTTAAATTTTTATTTTATTGTGCATTTGAAGGCCAAATATTTTCATGGTTTTGTAACAGATTTATTCTTTGATCCATGAATAATCATTTATGCAAATGCAATGCTTGACTTGCCATAACAGTAATATTACAAAAAATTGGCATAATTTCTTTCAGTGTTTCAGGCCATACATAAAACACACACACACACACACACACACAAATAGAAATGGCATTAGTTACAACCTGGAGAATACAGGCTGATAATGTAATGCACATGTAGCTTTCTTTAATTATTTCAGGTAGCTAGCTGTAATATCCAGTGTACATGACACTTACGTTACTTGACAAAAACATACTCGATATATGCTGAACATAAGTAGTCATAATGTGAAAGTATCTGGGGGTCACACTTTAATCGGTCCTCACAGGCCATATGACTAGTACACCATCTATATGTGATTGCTTAGGACACTTTTAAAGACTAGCAATAATGTAATATATTCAAATGTAAAAAGCTTCAGGGGTGAAATAGAGATTGGGATAAAGAAAAGGGAATATACTTAGATAAAACCATTAAAAAGTAAGTGAACTGAATAACATGATTACAATAGCACCTGTCAAGAAAAAACGGCAAGCTGTCTGATCCAATTCCAGTGAAGAAATACTTTGGCACAGAGTGCTGAAAACATTAATGCTGACTATGATAAAAAGTTGTCAGAACAGAGAACACCACCTGCTGTGTATGAGGTAACATAGCAGTAGACCAGTCAGAGTGCCCCTGCTGACTCCAAAAATACAATTTGCAAGTTAGGACTGTGGAGCAATGGAAGAGTGGAATAGCAAGGTGGTCTGGTCTAATGAATCACATTCATGTGGAGAGCCAGGTGCACGTGCATCGCCTACTTGAAGAAAAGATGGCACCCGGATGAACTATGAGAAGAAGGCAAGCTGATGGAGGCCGTGATGGAGGCTGCGAGCAATGGGTTGCTTGGAATCATTGGGTTCGATCATTCATGTGGATGTTATTATTTACCACGTAACAAAATATTGTTGGTGACCAAAAAAATTCTCTCTTTTCAGTGCCCCGCAGCAATGTAAAAATGTTCAGGAATAGTTTGAGGAACACAACACAGCATTGACTTGGCCTAATCCCCAAATCCTGAACAAGCATCTGTGGGCCATACTGAAAAACTAGTCCAATCAATGGAAGGCCCAACTCATTATTACTACAGGACTTCAACATGCCAGCACACATTCAGAGTGGATTCCCTGCCTTAACAAGTCAGAAGTCAGACACAAAGGGGACCCAAAACACATTATGCAGCTTGTTTTAATGTTATGGCTGAATTGAGAAGATATAGAGAGAAGGTGAACAGGTTCAATGATAAAAGTGATATATTTAGAAAAAGCAAACAGCCCCACCAACAGCCACTTAACAGAAAGCACCATTAATGTTATAGCTGAACTTGTAAATATAGAAGGGGGGTTGGTTTAGTAAAAAGTGCTATTTTTAAAAATAGAAAACTGGCAAACCACTTAAAAGAAAGCACAAAGTCATGGAGACTGAGTATTTTACTCAAGGACAAAAACTAGAGTACATGAATTAAACACACACTTTCACAGTTCTTTACTGATCATCCACCTACACAGATTAAAGATTGTGGTAATAATTTTATTTTAATCTATTTTAAGCCATTTTTTCCAAGTAAATTTGTACACCAATTTTTAAACTGAAATTTGAAGTTAGCATACCATAACAACAAAAGGTACATATATAGAAATATAAAAACAGACAAGTGTCATAAGCCTTCTTTGATTAAATTATATTTTACATCTTGACTCTTACCTGTCCTCATCTGTGCCAACTGCTGTAGCTAAGGCACAGGCATCTGCATTGGCACTGCCATCCTGTCCAAGAGTGGCAACTGCCTCTGAGGCACTCTGTCCAATTAGCCCGGCCACACCTCCTGTAGCCAAACGAGGCAGAGATAACAGAGACTGGTGCTGGAAGAGCAGGCGTCCAGCATCTTCAAGCTGAGAGGCTGTCAGAGGGGCCATAACCCCAAAATGACTTCCTGTTGGTGCAAGCTGGGCAGCCTGACGCAGAGTCAAGCCTTGTCCACCAGCGTGACCTGCAACAGGACCTCCATGCTGGAGGGCCTGAGGAAGGCCTGGCTGGATGTTGCTCTGAAAAGTTGCCGAAGGCATACAGGGTGCAGTCTGTCCTGCAGTTGAGGAGGATGGTGGGGGTGCCTGACTGACAGCAGCTTGCTGTTGTTGATCTGATGGTATTTGGGGAGGATGTGGCTGAGCTTGATTTATCACGCTTCCTTGTGCCAAAACCATCTGTGAAGCTGGAACTTGGGGTCTTGGAGATACATCCTGTGGGACAACTGGAGTTCCAACTGTCAGCCCAGGTATTTGTGTGGGCACTGGAGTTGCTCTTGTCACACTGCCCTGTACAGGGATCTGATGAGGCTGAGTTGTGGCCTGGATGCCTTGTGAAATTTGGGCATAATCTACAGGCTGTAAGCCCTGATTCACAGGCATAGATGCCTGCTGATTCATACTGTAGCTACTCTGCAGCTGACTCACTTGGCCATCCAAGGTGTAAAGGATCTGCTGTTGGGGCCTGGCAGGTGCAGCGTGACCCTCAGAACTGAGCATACCTGGGACTGGAACAACTTGCTGGTTGCTGGGGGGAGCTACAGCAGGTGAAACAACAGCATGTGTCCCAGGATCTTGGGAATGCGTATGAAGATGAAGGGTGGTCTGGGGAATACCTTGGTGAGAGACAGGAACAGCAGTTTGCGCAAAGGCCTGTTGGACAGGTTGTGTTCCTTGATCCCCTCCACAACTCATAGTGCTACTAGAAGAACTTCCACTTGTACTTTCAGTTTCAGACTGGATGACACTTTCCACAGCTCGGTGGGTTGGTGCTGCATCTGTGGATGAGGCCGGAGCAGTAGTCTCTTTCTCATAATACTCTGTGCATATCCACCTTCCCTTCCTGAACGGCTCAGAGCTGGAATCAAGCTTCACTACCCTAAAACGAGAGGCAGTGGCTGTAGTAACAGCTGGAATCTGAGAAGTGGTGATGGCTGCAGGAGTGTGTGAAGCAACTCCTGTCACTGTATTACCTGTGGTGCCTGCAGTATTGGGGAGACCCCCTACAACAGCTGAAGCCCCAACCACACCTCCTACAATCCCTGCTCCACTGGAACTACTTGTAGAGCTTGACAATGAGGATAAGGCCTGGGTCACTATTCCAGTTACACTAGCGTCAACAACAGCAGCATGAACCGAAGGAGCTCTGTGGGTTCTACCCTGCACAGTAGCACCAGATTGGGCTGAGGTGGCTGTAGCAGGAACAACCGTGGCTACTGATGCATAAGTTCCAGGCATCCCTTGAACTGGTTGTGGAGGGGTCCCCTGGTCTTTGGGGTGTCTGTGAGGCTGGTGGCTATGGTGATGGTGATAAACAGTCCCATTCACCATATATCCTTGCTGAGAGGACTGTGAGTGCGAGTGATGCATCACTGGTTCATTAGGTGACACAACTCCTGGAGTCTCTCCTCCATGCAGGCTATTGAGTGTTTCTTCTGAAGAGCTTCTTTCAGGAATCCCTGTATCGGTAGCCCGCGATACAGACACATCAAGGATGTCAGATGAGGACAGGTCCTCAGTATGCGACTCGTCCATGTCATCATAGCTCTCTGTATCATCTGCTATGCTGTTGTTAGTGCTGGCACTGACCTGGGCCGGCAAGACGCTAGTGATCTGAAAGCCACTCTTTTTCTTCACCTGCGGCCCAGCGCTCTGGAGAGACTGGGATTGGCCGTGTATGTTAAGGCTGTGAGGGGGAGGATGGTGGGGGCCTGGTGAGGATGACCCGGCCGGAGGTGTGTGGTGCATTATCAGGGATGTTTGGTGGTCCTCGGTGGGCAGAGCGGTACAGTTTATGCTGGCCACGTTCGAAGATGCAGACGTGCCACTACTGCTCGTGTTACTGCCTCTCCGGCTGGTGAAAACTGAGGCGTGCGCCATCTTCCTACTCCCGGGAGAATCTCCTGTTGAGTCCGAGTGATGCATTCCGTAAACTGGAACTGGGTCTGCACCGAGTGGAGAGAGGAAACGCAGCTCTCTGCCTGTCGAGGCTGAAAAGTCTTAGCTAGCCTAGTCCGTGACGTCGTTAACAGAATCTATCGAACTGCACAGACCCATTTACAGACTCCGAACAGAACAGAACTGGAAAAGGCACGACGATAATCAGATACAATAAAACCGAGTTGGAAAGTAGTGGCCATAAAATAGCCTGCTTGAACGATAATGTAGTCAGCTGTCGTCAGAGTGTCAGCCCGTTAGCAACAAGCTAAAACAGCCAGTACTTGGCAAGGCTAGCGACAGTTAGCCTCCTGGATAAATAACAAGAGTCTCAAACACACACAAAACTGCGTGCCGCCCTGAATGCCAGTTAAATACCTATGTACAACACATATTTCTAACTAAATACGTAAAGGAACGAATACAGTTTCGAGAGCTACGTTTGATATCATATAATGCCGGTTCTTGGCTAGCTAGATAATTCAACACAAACAGTTGTCAGACGACATCACCTCCATCACTCTGGAGTAGACTGGGCTGAACTGCATCTGACTAAAAATAACGACACAGTTAATCCGCTGTGTGCCTTAAAATCTTCGTCCTGATGTTAATGGTCCTCGGTTGCTTGCCGGAACAGTTAGTTCCATCCTGCAGCTGTTTCAGTCCCGGTTTGCTGTCTCATCCTCTCTCCTGCGCTCTCCGGCCCGCTGCCATCCTGAAACTGCAGCTAGCATGCTAACACCGAGCTCTGAGGCAGGGGGAGGAGCCGCTCAGCGCACGCGGGGTCCGAGTCCTCTCAGGAATTTACTGCGGATCCAGGATCAGCTCACCTGAATTCATTCAGCAGCAGAGTGGTCTGACAGCAAGTGTTAATGCTGTCTAAAGACATATGTTTAGTTTAGTAGTAACACACGTAATCTTAGTAGAACCGTAATCTTTTTTAAAAATCTGCCCTTGTGACTCCCGGGACATCACTGTCCCTGGTAACTTGCCTGTCTTTTGCAATGCTATTATATTATAAACTATCCAGACAAAAGTATTGGGACGCCCGATAATTACCCCAACATGAACTACAAAGAGTTTAATATAGAGTTGGTCCCCCTTTGCAGCTGTAAAAGCTTCCACTCTGGAGTGCTCCTGTATCCTGTATTTGCACCCATTTATTCAGTAACGCATTTATGATGTCAGGCACTGATGTTGGACAAGAAGGCCTGTCTCACTGTTTCAATTTTTGTAGGTGGTTAGGTTGAAGTCAGGGCTTTGTGCGGGCCAGTCATGTTCTACACAGAACTCATCCAACCATAGAATAGAAAAGAAAAGGTTCTTCCCCAAATTGCGTTAACAAAAGTTAAAACATGGCATTGTTCAAAATGTCCTCGTCTGCTGAAGCATTAAGATTGTCCTTCACTAGAAGTAAGGGGCCTAGCTAAGACCCTGAAATACTTTTGTCCATATTGTGTAAATCATACACACACTATGGTGTGCATAATAGTCAGCTGTAGGTCAAGTTATAATCCACATATTCTTCGTTTTACGAAGATGTAATCTCAAACAGCAGACAACTGTTGTTTCCTTACATCACTGGCTCTGGCCTGTTATTTGTATTGAGAGAAATCAGCTGGAGGCATGAAATAAAACGTTCTTTTCTCAAGTAAATCCTTGACCTACTCAGAAATCATTATCTTTGAAACATCACTATTGGGGTGTTATGGCCCAAACATCACTAAGTTTAATGATACCTGTAATGTAACTTTTTTTTTCTGACAACTGGCAAACTGGTACAGACAAGAAAGAACCAGAAGTGCAACATTAAAATGATCTAAAATAATTATTTTGACACTATACTATACCAAACCCAAGTAAACGGTTCTAATTATGCTCTCTTTGTGATTAAACATGCAAGGGTTAGTATTAGTGTCCCTGATATTTTAACAGTGATGTAATTTATCATACTGGTAAACATCGTTTTGTCCAGTCCTAAGCATCAGTCTTTTAGTTTTAATGAGTCTTCCTTATTACAGAGGACACAGTTTGTTATACGCATATTTACAAATGTTACATGGCAATCATATTTAGGAATGCATTTACACAAATATACTAAAATATCCGACTCAAAGCAGAAAAACAAAAGATAGTGTACATATTACATCATCTGCATCGTCTTTCAGGCAATTTGGACAGAAAGTCAAAGCAAGAACATTCACTTCTAATTTTTTCCATTTAATCATGTAAAAGAATACCGTGATACATCAAAAACAGTTGGGAATTCATATGTTTCACATGTTTAAGTCAGATGCAAAATATTCACAAACAAATAATGCCTATATCCCTTCTGCCACAGAAAAAAATGTCATTTTCTACTCCTTGATCCAATTTGATTGAACGGATAGATTGTGAATATGGTCATGACTCTCAGGCCTACTATAATCTTTATCAAAACTCAAGCTCTGAGCTGTGTCCTGTTGGAGCCCCATAGGGAGGTCTGCTGAGTCCTCACATTTCATAGCTTGTTCAGCATCACTTAATGCCACGTAGCTATTCAGAGACACTAATTGACCTGCATTTTGCAACATCTGGCAGTGCTTATACTGGTCTACTGGATTTGAGGACTTGCTAGGCAGTGCCATACTAAGTTTTCAGCAGATAACACTTAAAGTGCCCAGGGCTGTTCAGTCTGTACTGCAGTTATGTTTTCATTGAGATGTTTAAAATCCGTGGCTATGCCTTGAGACACACTGCTGGAATCTATCCCACAGGAATTCAAAATTCTTTCTGATACCAGGCAAACCTCTGTGACGTCTAGGTCATGTCCTTTATGATCCTGTGACACAACGAAACGGTTCTCTGAGGGACTTTCAGCCGGTCAGTGAAGAATGAGTTCCAACAACACTTTGCTTGGCTGTATCACTATCACTTAATACATTTTCACGCACAGGAACATTCTCAGTTGTTGCTTTGTGGCATTATGAGGTTAGAGTTCTTACAAGCTAGACCAAAGAATCCATTCCGTACAATATAGCGAATGCACTGAAGCACCACATTCCTTTCATGGCGAATATCTGTAGCCAACAACTGTAAAGGAAAAAAAACCAAAACAATATAACACATGAACATATTCCACTAACATAAATCATGGGTCATATTAGTTTATGGTTACTTTGTGATACTAGACAGTAAAACCCAGAAACCCATTAGTAGAGCCTGTGTTCCTCACCATCTCTAGTAGAGTGGGACGGCATATCTGCGGAACCCTGTTGGAGCCATGACCACCTCTGCCACCCCTTCTCCCTCTACGACTTTGGTCAGGTAAAAGATGTGGAGCTTTGCAGTCAGTCTCCAAATCCCCAGTTTTTGGGCTCTGGTCAAGCTTTGGTGCGTGGTTAAAGTTACTCAGATCCAACTTTCCTGCTTCCAGCACACCTACTTCAAAAAATGACCATTAATTTGCAGCCTAATGTACACCCCCTTAACAGGTGCTGTTTTAGTAAAATACAGGGTGGGCCATTTATATGGATACACAATAAAATGGGAATGGTTGGTGATATTAACTTCCTGTTTGTGGCACATTAGTATATGCGAGGGGGCAAACTTTTCAA
>JBBPDB010000108.1:4571958-4584223 GCA_037974465.1 Brachypetersius altus
AGGGACCCAGTGGTGGTGTGCTGGAGGTAGGATTCGAGCCTGTGACCTCCTGGTCCGGAGGCAAGTATCCTACCCACTGAGCTACCGCCACCCTCATTAACACCAAGACTTAAGCATGTGACCACAGTAGGGAGTAGACCCCGTTACATGCTGGGTAAAGCCTACCATCTAGAATTAAAGTAAGATTTCAGTGGGTCCTGTTCTTTTCCACAATGAATATAAAAATCACCAGCAATTATTATTTTATCGCCGTGTACTGCAACATTTTCTAGGCAATACCTGAATTTTCATAAGAATTCTGAATACAGCCCTCGGAATCTTATTTATATCTAGATTAGTTGAGGAATAAAGTTTCAAAGGATGTGAACTTAAACTCCTGTTCTCCGATTAATACCCAAGGCACTTACAGTACATACAGTATGCTTCCCCCTATACTGTCCAGACTAGGACTGTGTAGCAAAGGTGGTCCAGCCCAGTTTTGGGCCACACGTTCCACTAACACCTGGGTCCTTTAGTGGGCAAATTACTATGGGCCACATTTGGCCCACACTGTGACTACCGGGCCACACTGCAGCCCATAACTGGGCCAGACGAACTTTGCTTTGTGGCCTGAAGAAGTGGCCTCATTTAGAGCAACAAACTCATCAGGTCTAATCCAGGCCTTTCAGAGACCTGATCAATTCTTATTTTGTTAACAAAAACAGGAGACAGAGTTTGCTCTCGAACGTAGACCAATCGTTAATAAAGCCCATGTTGTTTTCCAAGCAACACTTGGACATCCAGCAATGCATTGTCCAAAACCTGCTGTAGCCAGAGCATATATTACGCCATAGTCCAGGCTCATTTACACACCTCTATTACACTTCTAGTGACCTCTGACTGCTGCAGACAAATAGCACCTAACCAGAGCATGTTCAATATGCTTCTCAATTCCTAGGACTCAGTTGCAGTCTCCTTTACTCAAAATTCGTTGAAATACAGATGAAGATCAATCAGAGTGAATTGTCTTGTTTACAGCTCTCTGGCCAAAACAACATGGAGGAAAAGCATTTATTTATTAAGTGACTTATTTACTAAATCTGGCAGGTAGCTGGTGGTTGGGGGGCTAGAATCAGAAGGTTGTCGCTCTCCGGAATTTAGACAACAGTTATGAACATGAGCTTGTTCTATGTGTTTCAGACCACCCTGCATGGATGTTACAGGTTACATGAAGGTCAGGTAAAAGGAAAGGTAACAAAAATACACTTAGATCCAAGACTCACACCGGAAAATTTTGTTTAATGGTTTTTTTATATATAGTTCACATTGTTTCACGTTAAAAAAAAGGAAAATCATAGATAAAGCCCTGGCTGAGAATAGGTCTTTGGTCTTTGCTTCATGAATAAAGTGAGGATCTTCCGTTATGTTGATTCCTTTTCTGTAACCACTGGCCAGTAGCATGAATTTTCTTCATACCATTGAACTGTGAAGAAAAGAGACAGAAAACACTTTTCTACAAGATGCACATGCATGCACAGCTGAAATTTCTGTATTTAAACCTAAACTGTTTTTTTAAAAGCTTTGCTACTACTAGCTGAAAAAGCAGAGTTCTTAAAATTCGCATTTGAAATGTGTTCACTTTAAAAAACAAAAATGTGTAATTTGACTGGGGCTGTTCAACATTATAACCATATTATCCAGATCACAAAATCTGAAGAAATTTTCATGACAAAGGACAAATGATATCACCCATAAGGTCAGTAGTGATATTAACAGTGAACTGAGTGATCAATCATTTATTTTGCCACTTGTTTTAGTGATTAAATACATGCAATTTACATGTAAATGTTTCATTTTACTTCATATTAGGCTTGTCATGATACTGAAATGTCAAATTCGATACCGATACGAACAATGGTTCTCGATGCTCGATACTATTTTCAATACTACAGGGGGAGAAAAAACAAACACAGGTACTTTTTAATAAAAGAATTAAAAGTGTGTTCAGGGGTCGTTGCACTGGTTCGCTGCGGAGGAGAGTTTGCTGCACTAGGTTTGATAAACAAAATGCTCTGTTTTCTTTTTCTGCTTAAAATTGTACAGCGTCTTTGGGAATTTTGAAAAGGGCTTTATAAATTAAATTATTACTATTATTAATACTGGCCGACTTTGGGCGAATACCTCGACATTACCGTGTGCTAGGGGGCAAACAAAAGCTCGTTGGAAAGGTCTCAGAGATCTACTGGCAGGTCATGGCTTGGAAAATCCGTGTTCAAATTCTGTGGAGAGGAGAACTTCGCCTCCAGCCACGTTCAATAGGTCTGGGAGGGTAATGTTTTTGACAGCCTGTCTTAATTTTAGGTTTAATCTAGTCTTTGCATCAAGCTGTCATTTTAGTTTTTATTAGTCTTGGTCACATCCACACACTTTTTTGTCTAGTTCCAGTCGACTAAAAGTTTGAGCATTCTAGTCTTATTTTAGTCAGGATTATCCGCAGCTATTTTTGTCTAGTTTTAGTTAATGAAAGTTGTAATGCAATTCTATTTATCTCAGTCAATATAGTATAAGTATAGTAGATTCTAGAACAGACAAAATCTAAATGTTCTTTTTGTCAAAACTATTTCACAATTCAAACAAGGTTACCTCATTATATTATTGTTACCTTACAGACTCAAGAATACTGTACATCCATTCCAGACAATCCGATTTGAATTTACAACATTTATTCTGCCAACCAAACATGTTAAAACTTTAAATGTATTAAATTTAAATTAAATAAATAAATAAAACATCACACCACTAAAAAGTGCAAATAAAATGAAAGTGTGTGCGTCTATTGCCATAAAACCCACATTTGTAAAAGTGGTATGTGTTGGTCTGAACTTACCTGATTATTACTTTATTACTGAACAAATATAGTCTACACAACCAAATCAGACCAATTTAGGATCAGATATGGGAATGGTTGCTTATCAAAATGCTGTGTGCGTGTGTGTGTGATTTCTCTCCCTGACACTATATTGGCCCTGCGTCCCAATAATTTTGCTCACTCCATTTAGATTTAATTCACAGTGCCTCTCAATGGACAAAAGTCTACAAAAATGAAGATACATAATTACATTAAGCAGTTACATTAATATAAGAATAGAAGATACATTAAGCATTGTATTTTTTTTAAACCACATTTAGTCTCGTTCATATTCTTCAACAATATTACATGATATATTTTGTTATAGTTATTGTCACATGACCAGCACGTTGCGTCTCGTTTTTGTTACGTAATAAATGTTTGTTGGCGACGATATTTACTCATAATTTTCGTTGATGAAAGCAACACTAAATTTCCAGACGCTAGGTTGTTCCCCAGCAGAGTTACATTTGGCTTCTCCAGGTAGCCAGGGGAGGGGCTGCCCGCTGCAATGCCTGTTGAAAATTGTTGTAGTTTGTCGGCGTCTTCCGTGAACTGGCAGATGCAAAACTGGCATTTAAGTATGGATACCGTTGCTAATTGATATAGAACTCGATACTAAATTTAAATAGCTGAAAATCATTTGAACACCCTGAGATTTTGCAAGTTCTCCCACTTGGAGGGGGTTTGAAATTCACATGTGAAGTGAAGTTTAGACCAAAAAGTTCTATTTTGGTCTCATCTGACCACATGACTTTCTCCCAGGCCTCCTCTGGATCATCCAGACAGTCTTTGGCAAACTTCAGACTGGCCTGGACATTTGATCACTTGAGCAGGGTTCTACAGTGACCTTTGAAACTGTGGTCCTAGCTCTCTTCATGTCATTGACCAGCTCCTCCAGTGTAGTTCTTTCTTATCATCAGTGATACTGCAGGAGTTGATATCTATAGTCTGAGGGAGACGGACAGTCGCCTTTAGCCTCTTCCATTTTCTGACAGTCGCTCCAACAGTTGTCACCAAGCTGCTATTTTCACCAAGCTGCTTGGGAACTGCCCCGTCGCCCTTTCCAGCATGTGAAGGTGCACAGTTTAGTCTCTGGTGTCTTTGGACAGCTCTCTGGTCATGCCCATGGTAGTAGTTGGAGTCTGACTGACTGTGGGGTGGACAGTTGTCTTTAAAGAGCTCAGACAGGTTCCACTAATCAGGATCACTGAGTGGAGTAGAGTAACAGGTCTTTGAGAGTCAGAATTTTTGCTGATTGCAGCAGTGCAATACAAATAAATTCTTTACAAATCATACAATGTGATTTCCTCTCACAGTGGGAATGATGCAGCTACAGTGTGAATTTCAGACCCCTCCATGATTTCTAAGTGGGAGAACTTGCAAAATCACAGGCAGTTCAAATACTTAAGTTCCTCACTGTACATGAAACTGGTAATTACAAACATTCACGCCTTCATCAAATCTTGCTGGTATGGGTTTTCTCTCTTGAAATGATTTGAGCATTTTGGTGAAAATTAAGACCACTGGACATGGCTTTAGGATACTGCAAATGAATCAATACCTTAATCATTCACTTTTTGTTGAAACAGGCTCCATGAAAATATCTGTAGCACAAATATATAAACAACTATGAGCACTGACTTATCCTTATGATATTTGCGTGGGTGTATGTACCAAAAAGTAATAATTCATTTTCAAACCTCTCTCTATCATACATAATTCATTTTTGTCACAAGAATCATGTATGTAAATGAGGTCTATTATGAATATAATTAAGATTATATTCATGAACAGCCTCAAACTATGCCTCAGCCACAGCAGAAGAGACCTTCTATAACTAGAGCATAAATGGGCATCACTGAACTAATGTAGGCCAAACTGGCAGATAAATGTTTTCTTTGGTTTGGTTTCAAAATGGGCTTAATTTTCATTTCTACACCGTATAGACTGGGGGAGTGACTGATATGTTCCGAAATGAAGTATTAATGTGCTACAGTAAACTTTTTAATCATGGATTTTCCATGTTTCACATACTGTGTGCCATTGTAATTCCAACTCACACTCCTGATAATAAGGCTAAACCTTAAAAAGCCTCACTTATCTACATTTCTTGTCAATGAAACATGCATTTTATCAGTGTTCTTTAAGAACTGAAGACAGCCACAACATGTTCACTAAAGTTTATTGTGGTGTGATTTATCTTGATTTATCACATTGTCCTGTTGGCCATCATATGACTTTGCCAAGTAATCTTGCTATATCTTGCTTTACTCAGGTCCTTAATTGCCTACAGAAGATAATCAAGGATTTTAAAGCCATGTTTACTAAATTATATAAAGGACCTGAGGGAGGAACTTGCACTGCTCTCCAAACTTAAGTCTTGTCACAAAGTATAAAATGAGATTTACAAGAATGTAGCATTCAAGGTTCCTTACTTGTTCTTCTGATGCCCTCCTTCCATGAAACCTTTGGCTTCCAACCAAGTTTGTGCATCTTGTCTGAGCGCATTGGGTATCTCATGTCACTGACAGGCCTTTAATGTACATATGTACAGGTACAATCTCAAAGGTGTACAATACTGCATTGACCATCCAAAAGGGGCAGTGTTTCAAAGGAACATAATTCAGTAAAGGTATGCTGAGCTATGTTTTTTGCTCACCTGTCCTCAACAAATAGTAGCCAATCATCCAACTCATCATTAGAAGCATTCTTTACCTAGGGTAGAACAAGCCATTACATCAAAGATATGCAGACATAAATAATGTAAAATGACTCATTAACTCTTATGCAGTAGTGATTGTCCATGTTAGATCCACTTCAGTTACACTGCAAACTGTAACACAATGGGTCAGTTTCCCAAACAGGGATTAAGCCTAGTCCTGGATTAAGTAGTGCTGTCAATGGAGATTTTTCATTGAAAAGAAGAGGGTAGTCCAAGGGCTTAATCCCGGTCAGAGAAACCGAACCAATGAGTTTACTGAAGGGCTTTTATTTCTAATGATTAAAACACCCAAAAGTCCATAAACAAAGTCACACACGTACGATTAAATGAAAGGACATTAAATTATGCTCATTTGGTTTCATTTAGCTGACAAACCGGCATCACAAAACAAGATAATTTTTATTAGATAACGATGCTCTAAAATGGTGTCCAAACAAAGGCTCAAGTCATACAGGTCCAACAACTGCCTTTCCCGCCGGCCACTTATTTTTCCAGTTGTTTTAACAGCTTTAGAGAACTTTGTTTCCAGGACAAGAGATTTTCAATAATATGTGCAATCAATACACAGGAGGAGTGAATATTACTAACCATCTCCACCAACTCTCTAGCCAGCTGGAGAATAGGAATCTCAACATTGGTCCCAATGTTGTAAATCTCTCCTAAGACACCCCTCTCCATGAGCGTCACGAGGGCCTCCGTGACATCATCAACATAAAGAAAGTGACGGGACTGGAGGCCTGTTCCCTGAATAGTGCTGCAATAGAGAGGACAAAACAGATTAACATATACTTACCGAATGTTACTTTAAATTTTTAACAAGTAAAACAGGCTTACCATTTTTGGTCCTGTTGTAAGAGGAATAAAAATCTTGGAATAACCTGTAACGTAAAACGTACTGTATATATATTATTATATTATAAAAGAAATAACTAATATATATACATATATACAAAATATATATACCTTTTCATAATATTGCCGTGGTCCATACACATTACTGCTCCGTGTTATTATCACAGGGAACTAAAATGTATAATTAAAAACAATTCTAAGACCTCTATTAAATGCGATCACGATGGTGAATGAAAAAGTAATTAATGTGACCGACATCTTTCGCACATTCACATAATCATAATTTTTGAATACCTTGTGCTTTTCCCAGTATGACATCACAATGTTTTCAGCAGTAGCTTTTGATGTGGAATATGGATTAGTTGGTCTTTTTGGACTCAGCTCATCAAATTCCTGTCAACAGAAGATCACCAGGATAGCAGAAGCCAACATTACAATTGAGCAAAAAAAACCAAAAAACTGATTTTTCAAGTGAACCAGCAAATCACACAATTTTTTTAACCCTTTTGTAGAGTTGCTGACCACATAATTTGGCTACTCTTTGTTATTGAAATTTCCCTTGTGGAAAGACTTTGATTAAAAACTTTAAGGTGAAACTAACCTTGTCCAGACTGCCTCCATAGACCTCATCAGTGCTAATATATATGAACTTATCCACTCCAGCTTCAAATGCTGCTTGGACCAGTACATTTGTTCCATCTGCATTCACGTGCATGAACTGGGATGGACACAGGAAGGAATTCTCTAAGAGACAACAGAAAAAATAGTCTGTGCAAATGCAACATTCATGTACTACAAATGTAGTAGGTAAAGCAACTTGTTAGATCTTTAACTAAATTAAATGATCAAAACTATTACTTACCAACATGTGACTGAGCAGCACAATGGAAAACAATGTCAATATTTTCAGTGGAAAACAGGTGTTTAATGAAATATTTGTCACAGATATCACCCTGTGGAGAAAACAGACAACAGATTGTTAATCATGTGATTTAAAAAAAAAAAAGTGTTTTAAACACATACATTTTTAAATGGCCAGCAAGGGAAAAGTGTGTGACTGAATGATGAAATAACATCACAGGAGCCAACGTTAACAAAATCAGACGACCTGCCAGCCATATCTTGGATAACAATACAGCTGAATCCAAATTCATACTATTTATAAAGGCTTACTTATCTATCCCCACATCTCCTTGTCCATTTTATCATCTGCTTAGTTTACAATTATAGGCTGCAGTCCACCAGTTTTCCTGAATCATCTACTAGCCCCATTTACCAGTTTATTAATGGTCTGGACCCCAGGACCACCAGTGAGCAGGTAATATTTGGGAGTGGATCATTCTCTGCACAGCAGTGACACTGACATGGTTTTTGCTTATGTACGTGTGCATGCGCGTGTGTGTGTATGCGTGTATACACTACACAGGGTGGATCACACACACAGCAGTGCTGCTGGAGTTCCTAAAACACCTCACCATCACTGTTGGATTGTGAATTATCTACTAGCCAAAAATTATTGTGACAGTCATGGGGTGACCGCATATGACAGGTATCCTTTATGGGTACAAATGTATACTCCCTATGAACTATTATGCACACACACACTTATCAAAAGAAAACCTACAAGACTATTTAGTTGTGCTGTCGACATTTACTGTACTTAAGTAGGGGCGTAAACTTGGGTGCAAAGAAATGTTTTAGCATAAAATGTTTACAGTTTCCTGTAGTGTTCTTGTTTGGGTCTCTGGCAGCAAAAGGGTGCCACAGAGGAACAGAGCAGTATTTATTTGGTTTCAGCCATAATCGGCCTTAATCAAACCATCTCTGTAAAATATCTTTTCATGTGCCATTGGGATGTAATATTTTGTAGATTGCTCAGTAAATCTGCCAGAGTTTGTTGTGTTGGTTATGTGTAAACTGATGGTTATATGTTCTCCTCTGTTTCTGTAAATGGTGCTTGCCATCTGCTATATATTTGACTTTAGTCTTCAGTGAAAGAGTCTTTTTAGTAGTGTGTGTAAATACTGCAACGGAGGGACAAGGTAATGCTGCAGAGTGAAACCAGAAAATTGCTAGCAAAGTGGCAAGGCCCTTTTGAAGTGACTCAGAAGTTTGGTTCTACAACTTATGAGGTTGCCACGCCGGGGCAGAAAAACTCCAGGAGGGTGTTACATATAAATCTCCTGAAGGAGTGGCGGGAACATCCAGGGAAAGTTGGCGAGGTGTTTCTGATTCAAAAGGTGTCAGAGGAGGATGAAGTGGAGGAGCAGTGTTTAACTTTACCACCAGAGAGTATCCTTGACCTCAGCCATCTCTTCCCTACCCAGCAAGTGGACAGCAATCAACTCTGTGGTCCAGTCCTATTTAAAGAGCAGCTGGCGCACACTAGGTTGATAAATCATCATATCACCCTGCGTGAGGGGACCGTTTCCCGTCGCATGAGCTACCGCATTCCTAAGCGTCTCCTTGCTAAGTTAAGGAAGGAAGTTATCCAGATGCTGGCAATGGGCATCATCTAACCATTAAAAAGTGAATAGTGCAGTCCGGTAGTGTCAGTTCCAAAGAAAGATGGGAGCCTCCGGTTCTGTGTCAAATTGGGTAACCACCTTAGACCTTGCTAAAGTTTATTGTCAGGTGCACCCGAGAAATGCTGCCATGGATCTGGCTGCGTTCTGGAGGCCCTGTGGCAGAGTCGAGATGGACTTGATCAAACCATCTTTGTAATTGTCTTTTCATATGCCATTGGGATGTAATATTTCTATAATATTGCTATTTCTATAGTTAAGAACATAAGAACCTTATGCTTTTGTTTCAGAGTTGTGTGTTGGTTGTGTAAACTGATTTGTTCTCCTCTGTTTTTGTAAATGCTGCTGGCCGCCTGTTATATGTTTGACTTGTCTAGTCTTTAGTGAGAGAATCTTGTTAGTTATGAGAGCAAGTACTGTGACTCCATTGCTGTGATTTGTCCTCTGCAATTTAGGGGCCCAGCAGTTTTTGAATTTGGAACGTTTCGTTTTTATTTGGATTTTTTTTTCTATCCTTTCTTTTTTTTCTTTTTTTTTTAGTGTGGATTTTGTATTTGGAGACCCACTCATTCAGAAGTGCCTGTTCGGTAACCTTCAGACTGATGAAGGACTAGAGAATGACTAGAACGAACTGTAGCATAAGATAAACTATCAACAATAATTTTATGCCAGAGCAAGAGTGGGCACACTCAAAGAATCCAGTAGCACTGCTGTGTGTAATGCACTGTGCACACACACACACACACACACACGCAGCACTACTCTGCCAGTGCTGAGAATAATACACCACCCAAATAATACCAACTCACTGGTGGTCCTGGCCATCAAAAGAGTGGAGTGCTAACAAACAAATGGACTATAGACTATAATTGTAAACCACAATGTGCACCTTAATGTAAGTGCAGCTGACAAAGTGGACAGTGAGCGCAGAAATAAGGTGTACCTAATAAAGTGCACATCAGAAAATGGTTATAGGTTGATTTCAGTGGCGGTTTCTATAAGACCAGGAAAAAAAATTCAAAAACTTTCACAACTATCATTTTTTATTAGTGTGAAACAAAAAAATGCTCATTAAAATAAGGTTGCTCTCCTAATTTCAGCCCCTCAATAGCATTACAGTTGTATAGGGCTCTGGTCAAAAACGTGAAAACTTTTTTTTGGTTTGTTTATCCATTTATACTTCTGTTGTATATGTATGGTTAATCAGTACTCAACCTGCTGTGTTGAACAGGTGAGTTTTTTTTTGTTTTCTTCAGTTTCTCTTCTATGTACCTTCATTGTCCTGAGGTATTGCCTTGGCCATACTCTGAGGAGTCCTTCCAGACAGGGCCGACAGGAGGAATACAAGGACAGAAGGTTTCTGGACCGGAGGGACATTCAAGCTTTTGAGAGTGATAGACTTGAGAGACTTTTATCCAGAAGTGTATATATGATGGGGGGGGGGGGGGGGGGGGGGGGTTTGTATTTGATGGTGTGTTTGTGTAAATACAATATATTGTATGATAATATTACATCATGGTGGTTTGTTCCCTGCCCTTCTTTTCTATAATGACCTAACTTTATTGAATAAGGGCAGGTTTGTTACAACAGTGAAACAGAGAATTTCAGTGAAACATGTTTCACTAGCGTCCCCATTCATTTCAAAGAAATCTTCTCAGACCTCGGCAGCTCGTGGATTTTCAAGGTTTCAATGGTAAATAAGTCTACTGTAATTGGGTAGTTCTCCACTTCAAAATGACTGACATAACACTGGGGCCAATCACCGCCTTTGTTTTCACTTAGTTATATTTTATGTACTGAGAACTGACCTTGAGTGTGTGACTGAAAACCTAACAAAACGCATAAAGTATTATTTGTGCTTTTTAATATTTCTTTTTATTTTATATTGCATTATTCATCTACAAGTGCATAGAAGGAAGGACATTAGCTTGTTAGCTTGACCGGTTGCTAACAATCCTTGGAAAAAAATCCCTGCTGGTATGACAGAGTGATTAACAACTTCACCAAAAGGGTAGTTCTTTTATAAGGTGATAAAGTGGTTAGATATGTTTTCTTGGGTTTTAGAAATGTTGTTAATTATGTACTGCTGAAATAAACATTACTATTGTGTGTGTACAATAAATTATGTGTAAAAAAAAAACTTTTTATATTTTGTAGTGATTTAACACCAACTGTGAGGAGACTGAGGGAAAACCAGGCGAGAGAAGATACAGTGAAGAACATAAGTATTTGAACACCCTGCGTGATCGGAAGGTTAGAGCGAGTGACGTAACGGAAATGGTGTAGATGACGTCAGACGCCGGAGATTTGGCGGAAAAACTGAATGAACAGCGAGGAGAATTTGGAAACTCTCCAAGAATACATTGATTGGTACACTGACACTTTAGTCACGAAGAAGAGCCAAAATGCACGTACTCCAGCGAAAAAAGAGACCTCCAAAAGGAGTCGCCCGGCAGACTCCCCTGAAACTGCCTCACCAACTGAAAAAAAGCTTTACCGACATCCTGGATTTGACCAGCTTCGACGCGAGGTTGGTCCTGGTCGAGATACTGCACCGTGAATTCAAATTCCTGAGGGAATCGTTAGAATTCAGCCAGCAGCAGGTGGAAACACTCGCTGCTGAAAACGCATCACTACGGGACTAATAATCTAAGTGAAGAGAATAAAAAAATAAAAGAGACTGTAATAGATCTCCAATCCCGTAGCATGAGAGATAACCTGGTGTTCTCAGGCATCCCGGAATCTGCCGAAGAGGACGCAGGAGCTACGGTGAAAACATTCTAATTCTAATTTTAATACATAAAAATGTTAATTTCACAAATGTTAATTTCCCATAATACAGTTATTGATCCAGAGGGTAGAGATAGAGATTTCAGATCTTCCATTCATTAGCTCAAACATCAAACAATGTATGCTTCAAAAGCATCAATGTCAGCTCTTCTCTGACAACGTGGTGGGAGTTTCTAAAAATGTCTTCATTATTCCCATGCAAATGTACTCCCATCTGGAACAACCCTGACATACTAATAAACAATAATATGTTCAACTTCCCAGAGTGGGAAAGGTAATAAATACTTGGAACTAGAGCCCAGCCGATATATCAGTGATTTTCCAAACTATCGGTATCGGCATTTATAATGGCCCATAAATGAATATTTCAAAAATAAAATAAAAACGGACGAAAGACCCTTCACCAGAGAGTTTGTCCACCAGAGGGCACTCTACACCGTCCCTGTTGGCAACACTCGTGTATAACGCGCCACACATCCTGCAACC
>JBBPDB010000108.1:4628224-4639179 GCA_037974465.1 Brachypetersius altus
AAACGGAGCCCCAACACAATCCTCCCGGACAAACGGAGCCCCAACATAATCCTCCCGGACAAACGGAGCCCCAACACGTTCCTCCCGGACAAACGGAGCCCCAACATAATCCTCCCGGACAAACGGAGCCCCAACACAATCCTCCCGGACAAACGGAGCCCCAACATAATCCTCCCGGACAAACGGAGCCCCAACACTGTTCTCCCGGAGAACCGGAGCCTCGGAGAGGACCGCCATCAGAAAACTTACCGAATCTAAAATTACTGTGTGGAAAAATGCTACTCAGACTTCACACAAACTCCACACACTACTCACACTCACCACAGACGCTACTCACACTCCAAAAACTGCTCACCACTGGGATAGGATTCTATAATTCCGTTACGGGTTAAACGCTGGTTAAGTGCAGGATGATTAAAAACACTCAGTCCAGCGTTAACAGTCCTAAAGTATCTTTAAATCTGTCACGCCATCTCCCACTCCTTTATTCTGTACCGCCACCCAGTGGCTGTTTTGAGGCTCCACTCTGGACTCCGGCTGCAGGGACAGGAAAGATCACCCTGTAGGTGCATGGCTGGAGTTGTGAGATGTTCTAAGGCTAATAAATTGTACTCAGTTGAGTTTTTAAAACAAGAAAACGAAGAGAAACTAAAAATCACCAGATAGATTCGGACCTGATGATGCGACAGTTATTTTAAAATATATACACTTGAAAAAAATGTGCAGTCCGTTTCTAATGCCTTCATGACGAAACGTGGACGATTCTGCAGCAGGATTGTGCTCCTTCTTAATCTAGTTAC
Organism: Brachypetersius altus; assembly: GCA_037974465.1. Taxonomy (NCBI): domain Eukaryota; kingdom Metazoa; phylum Chordata; class Actinopteri; order Characiformes; family Alestidae; genus Brachypetersius; species Brachypetersius altus. The sequence goes on from JBBPDB010000108.1 coordinate 4,629,025, forward strand.
ATCAAGAAATAGAACTGTATTTCACTCAGTAACTTCAATATTACAATTAAAGGTTAAAGCGATTAAATGTTTTATTATTGCAGCTGAGTTTGAACATACCCCTGGTGAAAGTGAAAACAAGTTCTCAACAAACTTCGGCACGTTTTAACACACACTGTTATTTTGCCAAGAGCAGATTACACATTAAAAGTTTCAAATAAATATTTCAGTGATATTAAAGCATTATGGTAGTGAATATTAATAGAAATGTGTTCTATTGTACGAGTTTTGCCCAACTTGTCCAAGTTTACAACATTTGAAGCAGTTAAAATGGTTTAGTTTTAGATTTTATTTAGATTTTATTTAGGTTTTTATTTAGATTGTTGTTTTTTATACTCCTCTTTAGGGCTCTAACGATGATTCGAGCAACTCGAATGATTCGATTACAAAAACGTTTGAGGTAAATTCTTTGCCTCGAGGCTCAGTTTAATTCGTCACCAAAGTCCATCTATTATGGTATCACTCCCGCTGTCTAACACAAGCACTCACTCAAACATTCTGCTCTACCTACATACCTCATCTGGATACAACTGGAAACTGAACTCTGTTGTTTAAGTTGGATTATTTGTAAAACTTGAATTGGTTATTTATATTTTCTTTTTACTATTTTGTACCTTTATACTTTTTGTTATTTATTCTTTATTCTCAGATGGACTGTAGCAGGGGGCACTCTCCTTTTTCCTTTTTTATTAAAATAAAACTAGGGGCCTATGTTAGTGAAGTTGTATTTCATAGTTGTTTTCATAAATGAATCCCAGAAGGGTTGATTAAATGGGCTTAGTTCTGGAGCCAATAAACCAAAGGTTTTAAGTTTTGATCTAATAAAAGTGTTGAGTTTGAATAAAACCTTTTTTTGTGACGAATAACAGCCAATTGCTGCTCATTTTAAGAGGCCTTTCATGTTGCATAACCTACTATTGATATAGTTTTTTAAATACACAAAAGTATGATTTATCCGATTAGTCGATTAATCGATGAAAAAATCGACAGAATACTCGACTGTGCCCTGCTGTTCTGTCTCTGTTCATCTCTGTGTCTTTGCAGTCATAAAGCAGGGATCGGAGGAAACTGCTTAGAATTCTGATTCTGAACAATATGTGTCCACAAAGTTTAACAGAGATCTCTAGTTTCTAAAATGACTGGTTGAAGCTAAAACAACATGAATATTGCCAGTGCCACATGTGACAAGGGCATCTGACGGCAGGTAACAACACGAACATCCAATAATTACTGTAAAAAATCAGAGATGTGTGTCACTTTTGGTTATTAATAATAATTACGTTATTATTGCGATAGCACTAGTATTTATGGTCTAGGGTAAAGTGTTTAAATCTGCATTGTTTAAGATGTTATTTTATAAATAAGTTATAAATATCTTTCATCTGTGCAAATGAATCAGGAAACAATAAACATTGGTGGCTTACAAATGAAGCACAGTCCTGTAACACAGCGGTCCCCAACCTTTATCGGGTCACGGACCGGTTTAATATCAGACACTATGTTCACGGCCCGGCCTTTAAGGAGCGGCAGATAAATAAACGTATACGCATTTATACACATAAACGATACACATAAAAATGGGGGTATTTTAAAAATATAATAATAAACGTAAATCCAGTGTGAACTCGCAGCTTTATTACAGCATTTTCAGACAAGTTTATTTTATTTATTATTTCTGTGCAGCCCGCGGACCGGTACCACATGACCCACGGCCCGGTACCGGTCCACGGCCCGAGGGTTGGGGTCACTGCTGTAACAGAACCACCCTCATATTATCAGAGATTGCTAGAAATGTACCCAGTAATTAACCAGGAACATTTTTAAAGCCTATTTATCATCCATATCTATTCAGTGGTTATAATCTCTTGTGATTTCTGTGATATCACATGGTATCTGCACACACTGCCAGGTTATTTAATCCCTGCCCTGCCCTTTCACTCACTGGTACTTTAATCAGTAACATCAGCTACACTGCCGCACATTCTCTAGACCCAGTCCGTGGAGAAAGACCACTGACAGCATATTATTTGTGCTGCTAGGGACATTAGCATTGTTTGCACATATACACTGAACATATACACATACATATACATACTCACTGTACTTATACGACACATTACGTATATTATATGTATATGCCATGCAGTATACTTCTTTCACATCCTTGGTATTTTTGCACTCTATTATCTCAATATTGTCTTCATGTCGTATGTTGTGTGGGATTGTTTTTTGTCCATGCTCCTTGGTCTGTAAGAAATGCAATTTAGTTCAGTCATATGCTGCGTATGTGGATAAATGACAATGAAAGCCGATTTGACCTGATTCTCAGCACAGTACTGTTACATTTACATTTACGGCATTTATCAGACGCTTTTATCCAAAGCGACTTCCATTCCCTACCTACAGGGGGCAGTCTCTCCCTGGAGCAACTTGGGGTTAAGGGTCTTGATCAGGGACCCAGTGGTGGTGCTGAAGGTAGGATTCGAACCCACTGAGCCCCTCCACCATGGAAGTGGCAGGTTAGTCATACTGGTCCAACAAAGTGCAGAATTAAAGTACAGGTGTTTTCACATTTCACTTTCTCACATGTCACACCACAAGGGCAGTCCAACCTCCAATAGTATCTGGCCAGAAGTAGTTCTATGGTCAGAATTAGGCAGCTGATGGAGAGGTGTGCAGGAAAAAGGAGGAGCTACACAGTTTAACAACAAATTAAAAAAAAAAAAAAGTGGTGAGTAAGTGTAAGCCACAAGAATGAACTCCTCACTCACCTGTTGGAGTTCATTCTTGCGAAAAACATGTAGCTGACACCGCACACGGGGCCTTTTTCTGATAAATAAATAAATAAACACACTGAAACAAACACAAAACTCCAGATAACTGTATAAAGAGTTACAGTTTGTACATATTTCAAGGGAGAAAACCTTTCAGGTCATGCTCCATGGCATTTCATTGACATTTGTACAGTTTCAGGCCAGTAAGAACCTAAGGGGAAATATTTCAGCCAGAGCTTTGAGATCAGAAAACAACGAACAGGTCTACAATTATTATTTGCTGTTTCAGCAATCCAGCTTCTCTGTTCCTGCTCAGAGTGCTCTTCCGTGCTTAGTCTAAGAAGAACAGGGCAGAAATGCCCCTCAAAATTCCTCTCTGTCTCTTCTCTGCTTTACTTCTCAGTTGTTCCTGGTTTGGTTGGTTAAATATGTAAATCATGGCAGTATAGGGCAAGATTAAATTAAAGCAATCAATCTCAGATCTAAACGTGGGCTGTCAGAGGGTCAGCATTCAAACAGGTGTCATGGCTGCGAAAGGACACACACAGACTGGAGTTGGGAATGCAAAAACACGAAGTCTTTAATGAACAACAGAAACGTCACCTTGCTGAGAAACACAATCACACACAGTTTAACTAAGTAGTTCTTGATCATCGGAGGACCTTCACTCCACTTGAAGGACTCCAATACTTTTTGCACAAACACAATAAGGTTCCACTCAGCTGTCCCTTTGCTCCGCCAGTCCTTCCAAACTCCGGGGACTCTCACTGTGTTACTTGTTAAAGTCTGTTTAAAGCACAGAGAGAGAAGAGAGAAACAGTGGAAACACAACTTCTGGTGATCTCTACAAACCACTTCTCTCTTCCTTTCATCCAGAGCGTTATGGTTTCTTTACAGCTTCGATTTGTTTTCCTTCCTCGACCCAGACATCCACCCAGGTAAGTGAGTGATCCCGCACAGATTCCGTAGCATGGCCAGCCCTTAACCATACACACTCTCACATGTCACACAACATCGATCAACTCATTAACTTAAAGACAGGTGGACTTGTCATTAGGTAACTTCAAGGTAACTTCATCCGCAGGTCCCGTTTGGAGAGCCAAACCTGATCTCCTGTCCAGTAAACCTGCGCCTCCCTCCTGCAACGATCCAGCCACCCTGCTGATGGACATGTGGGCTCTCTCCCAGTAAATAAGTACATCATCTAAATAGATGATTACAAACTTGTTCAGTCACTCATGAATGCTTGAAAGCACAAGAAGGCATTTACCAAGTCATATGGCATCACCAAATAATGGTAATGCCCTGAGGAGGTACTGAATGCTGTCTTCCACTCATCGCCTGCCCTAATGTGCACGAGGTTATAGGCGATCCATAGGTTGAGCTTTATATATACTCACCCCATGGAGCTGCTCGATGGCCAGGGGAATGAGAGGAAGAGGATGTGAGTATTTTACAGTTACTGCGTTCAGGCCACGATAATCAATGCACGGACGGGGTCCATGTCTCTTCTCTGTAAAGAAGAAACTGGCTGACGCAGACAAGCGGGACCAGCGAATGTACCAGCGAAGATATACTCCTCATTAACTTTCGTCTCTTTTTCAGAGAGAGGGTAAATACGTGACTGAGGCGGTTCTTTACCAGGCAGAAGGTCAATCGCACAGTCCCAGGGCCGACGCGAAGCGAGACGGGCAGCCTTCAACGCACTAAACACCTCTGGTACATCACAATACTACTCTGGAATTTGAGGTGGAACTTCCGTCAATGGGCTCAGTATGGATGTTGTTCACAAACGTGGACTAATACATTGGGAAGGAAAAAAATTCACCCCACTGTTTAACAGTAGCAGTATCTCTATCTTGCACAGGATTATGATATTGCAACCAGGGTAGACCCAGAATCATGAGAGGCAGAGGATGCTCCAACTGTCATGGCACGGGTCGTGTAAGGGAAGGGGAGGACGCCAAGGCTAAACAGAACAATGCTTTAATAAGTGAAATAAAGTTCAAAAAACAAATAAACACAGAAACAGAACACCCGACTCAGGATCACAACCAAAAACAAAAACAAACTGAAACAGGAAATCCAAAACGGTAAGGCTCGTGCTTCTCTAGAAAATAAGCAAACCCAAACACAGAATGGTCTTTCTCACATGCAAGCGAGAGGAAAACACGAGGTAATCAGATCCCAGCGCAGTCATCGCACGGCACGAAACTCAGAGGTCGGAGAAGCACGAGCCTGCAAAGAAACACAAGAAAAGAACCATAAACATTCAAGGCAAGGAACATGGCAGAACACACACAACACGCAAAGAAAGACAAACACAGACTTGTGGGACAGGGGTCAGGCTGGGGTTTAACGTGATAAAAAAATAAAACTATAACAAAACTAATACTCAGGAGACGGGGAACGGAATCTACGGGGGGAGGGTGAGACGACCGTTACACAAAAAACGTTCTCTTTTCTTCATGTTCTTGGTCTATCCTGAATATAAAAAGTTTGGTTTCCCATGTTCCTGATTTACCAGCTAATAAATGCCCCTCTATAGCACACACAGTGATGGACAGAACATTTCCAGCCGACCCAGAATCTATGAGGGCAGAAACAGATACAGAAAAATTACCTCAAGAAACATTTACATGAATTGTGCTTTGTGTCTGTACAGAGGGTGAAACGTTGTACAAAGGGAGAGGAAGTTTTAGGACCTTTGTCTTGACGAGGGGGCGGCTGCAACCAGGTACAGGCACAAACCCTCCATTCTTCTTCTCTTCCGCTCCTGTGGTTTCAACTTGTGGGCTCCTATCTCCATCGGTTCAGGAGCAGTCAAGTGAGGTTTAGGACCAAAGTGCTCAGGTTTTTGGCTCGTTTTGTTTTCTTTGGGCCCGAGAACCAGGGCTTTGCTCTGTTTATGTTGATCCAATCTCATGCTCAACTGAATGACTTGGTCCAAGGAGAATTCTTCATCTCTGCAGGCGAACTCTAAAGGCAAGTCAGGGCTTAGGCCCTTTCTGTACACTGCAATTAAAATAGGCTCGTTCCACCCACTCCCTGCAGCAATGACCGCTACAGAGTCAGTTCCTTGTTTTAACTGGAGCAACCTGGCACTACTTCCCACCAGCCTCTGAGTCAACAAAGGCACCTTTTGCTTTAATGTCATCTCGGGGTATTCCCCGAAATACAGATCACACCCGTTGAGGAAACATTGGCAAGTTGCAGGATCTCCCCCACACTGTTCTGGAAGGGAGGCATGACACAGCGTTTTGACAAATGTGGCCGTGAAAGAGGCAGGAGTTAAAGAAGCCTCACTGACGAGGACTTCCACGGCTGGTGCTCTGGCTGGCTGTACTCGGGCAGCATGTGCCCTGGGTGCTTGTGCATCAGCTGCATGCACTAGTCTCCTGACCACGTTCATTAAATGGGCTAGTTGATTCCGATGAGTTCGCGTTGTAGAGGATCCACTTCTGGTAGTAAAGGAACTGTGGATGCCTCCATGACTCTGGCAGGTCATCTGTTACGGCTTCCAAAGCGAAAGGACACACACACAGACTGGAGTTAGGACTGCAAAAACAGTCTTTAATGAACAACGGAAAAGTTGTGCTGAGTGGGAAACACAATCACACACAGTTTAGCTGTACCGTTGCTCCGTCAGTCCTTTCTAATTCCAGGGACTCTCACTGTGTTACTCGTCAGAGTCTGTTTGAAGCACAGAGAGAGAGAAAGAGAAGAGAGAAACAGTGCAAACCCAACTTCTAGTGAACACTTCAAACCACTTCTTTCATCCCTCCATCCAGAGCAATGTGGTTTTTGTACAGCTTTGATGTTTTCCTTCCTGAGCCCAGCCATCACCCAGGTAAGTGAGTGGTCCCGCACAGATTCCGGAGCATGGCCAGCTCTTGACCATACACACTCTCACATGTAACCAATCACCCAACGCAGATCAAAATCAACTCATTAACTTAAAGACAGGTGGACTTAGGTATCTACCTGATTACTTTGTTAAAATAACTAACATAATGCTTCAAGTAAATTTAGATTATCCAAGAACATCAGGAAAGTTGCAATTTAGTATTTATTAGCATCCATCCATTATCTACCCCTTATTCCTGCATTCAGGGTCGGGGGGGGCTGGAGCCCAGCTGCAATGGGTGAAGGTGGGGCACACCCTGGACAGTCGCCAGCACGTCGCAGGGCCACATATAGGGACAGACAATCATTCACACTCACGGGCAGTTTAGAGTGCTCAATTCACCTATTCCCCAAAGCTCGCATGTGTTTGGTGGTGGGAGGAAACCCACGGAGAGAACACGCAAACTCCACACAGAAAGACCCTGCGCCCAACCCGGGAATCGAACCCAGGACCTTCTCGCTGTGAGGCAACAGCGCTAACCGCGCTAACCCTCATGGTGGTTAGGAAAGTGTGATTGTGGGCTGGCGCATGGATTGCACAGCCCGCCAACTATTGTTTGGATTGTTCGGCATCAGCTCATGCTGGGGCACGTCTCTCGGACTGGTTCCTCTCCAGGGCTCTATAGTGTGGTGGACTGTGGTGGGTGGGCTCCCAGGCTCCAGGACGTCAGTTGCTCTTCAACGTATCCAGAGTGGCCAGGGCACACTCAAAGACAAACACCATTTTGCAGGGATTCTGGGTGACTTTCATGCCCTCAGCTTTCCATTCCTCACTGGGGATGGCTCATCCAGGGCCACCTGCTCCATTACCTCTTCTGAGGAGAGCCATTCTTGAGAGAAAGGGCTCCATTCTTGTTGTAGCCATTTCTCTCTGCAGCTGATTCTGGAGAGGAGCCACAGCAAGACAGAATCACAACCTTAAGAATGTCATAGTTGGTGGCCTCCTCCACCAGCAGAGACTAGTAGGCTTGCAGGACCGGGGCCCCAGTGTCATAATTAACCACTAATGACTAGTAATAAAATAACCTTTAAAAAGTTGATCATTTTCCATATAGGTACAGGCATTATTTGAAAATTATCTTCAAATTCTACAGAATGTATATGATTTATATAAACGTATTAAATATACATATTAAATATATGTATTTTTATTTTTATAAATACGAGTAACACATTAGACCTCTAATCAAGATTACATTTACGGCATTTATCAGACGCTTTTATCCAAAGCGACTTCCATTCCCTACCTACAGGGGGCAGTCTCTCCCTGGAGCAACTTGGGGTTAAGGGTCTTGATCAGGGACCCAGTGGTGGTACTGAAGGTAGGATTCAAACCCATGACCTCATGGTCCGGAGGCAAGTATCCTACCCACTGAGCCCCTCCACCCAGACAGATTAGACCTCTATCTAAGATTAGACCTCTAACAGATACAGGGCCACTGGTTGTCATTAACAGATACACAGCCATGGATATAAAATCATATTATCAGTGTGATTATATCGTATTAGTCCAGACTGTCAAAGTCAGAAGAACATGTGACGCGATCATATGGAACAAAATATCCCTATCGTGAGGATTATACTGGGTTTCTCTTTCCATCACTCCTCCTTAGACTTAGACTTTTCTCCTTTAATTGAACTCTGCCAAGCTCGTGCATCATATGACTCATGGACCATCGCAAAACCTCTCTGTGGAATGGCTCACCACAGGCTGCAGTGGAGAAGAGAGCAGGAACAATTTAGACGGCTATTTCCGTCTCCAGCTTGGGAGGTGAGAGCTCTGGCTTCTTGCAGGTGAAAAATTAATTAGGTGTGTGGGTGGAGGTGCTGTTGGGAACAGGGGTCCTCAGTATAAATGGCTACATGTCATAGCAATAAAAAAGTTTAGGAGAAAGGGCTCATCAACAGCATTTATAAATCTGCCAAAGGAAAACACAGCAGCATGTCAGTCTGAAATTCTCCGACATGATCTCCTCCTCACTATCACTACACAGCCTTAAGACTGAACATTCCAGAAAAGTAAGGAATCTGACTCTAATAAACGCTTTTGGAATGAAGAGTGATTGGAGTAAGTGACTGGAGAGGGCCCTGATTCCATGGTTCAGGTGCCTGTGAACTACAACAGTCAAATAATTCAAAAATGTAATCATGATTTGAACATAAATGTGTTTTATGGCAGAAAAACAAGTTAAAGAAAATTATATTTAAGATTTAAGTTTTTTTGGTAAATTCATTTCTAGATCACTAAGCTAAAGCAGAACTGCCGTCACCAGATTTTGTGTAAAAAAGTGGTTTGAATGTTTAAGCACAGTAAGAAACCGTCATCATAAACTGAAAGGTTGGTTACAGCAGCCAGGCTCTTACTAGGACAGACCTCAAAATTAAGCATCAAAGCAAGATGTGGACAGGTAAAAACTGCCACCCTCACAGGTCTGCAGTGCTCTTTGGCAGTGAATGTTATGGGCTCACAATTTCAATAGCTCTCTTTTACTGGAGGGTAGCAAGAAAGCAGCCAGACTTTATAACAGGGGCGTCCAAACTTTTTGTAAAGCAGGCCAAATTTGGTGAAGTGAAGATCCCCAGTTCCAATAGTTCCTTTTTTAAGTACAAAAGTTACATGAAAAGACACACTGTTATAGAACAATTTTCATTGTAACAATTACCTTCATGTTTCAAGTGGCAATGTAACCAAACATAAGCCCCTCAGGCCGATGTGAACAACTCTAAAGACACAAATCTGCCTTTCTTTCATATCAGATAACATTGAACAAACTGTATAAAATACCTTCAATTTCCATGAGTTTGATGAATATCCTTGTCTCGTGAACATTTTAAACAGGAGTTATACGTAATGCAAAGTGGTAATTAAAATTTAAAACAAGTGAATTTTGCCCTTGTCTTTTACAATGATCTTTTACAAAGCTATAGTTTGTGTCACATCTACAGGCACATAACAGTTATAGGCAAATCTTATTCAAGAGTTTGATAAAACAAATGCCAAGCCCACATTCATTAGTGTGCTTTAGAATTTTCACTGTTAATGGTGACAGATGTTACCATTCAGAACACATTTCAGATTGATCTGAAGTAGCAGGTAACTTGCTGTTGTTTGCAGTCGCCCTGGCAGAAATGAGTGCAGTAAAAAAACTCAGCTTTACACGGACCAGCATTCACGGATTCAATGTAACGCCCATTTTCCTGAGAACCGAACTCCAGCGGTGGTGGTGATACACTGAAAAGTTGTCAACCACCATAAAAAGAAGAAGAAGAAGTCTGTTGCAGCATGTAGCATGATTGCTCCGTGTCTTTTCACGAAGCCCCCCCTCCCTTAACAGTTATCTCAGTTTATTTAGTATTAGTTAGTCTCGCGTAGCCAGACCTTCAGACTGACGGCTGAAGGTCTGGAATTCATAGCAGCTTTCTTTGGCCAAGACCC
>JBBPDB010000108.1:4726248-4741690 GCA_037974465.1 Brachypetersius altus
AATATTAAACTAATGAAAATGGTGTTTCTTCTCATACATTATTAGTAAAATCAAAGGGAACTTTTACTTATTTCATTAAAATTCAGAGCAAATAGGCCAAGCACTCATGTAAATAATATCCCTAACTTACTGTGAGTAGAGTATATAAAAGAGGACAGCCTCTGTTAGCCTTGTGATACGCAAGGACTAGGACTAAGATTTGGAATTGTTTAGTCCGATGGGCTGAGGTTTTATAAGAGGTTGAAACTAGGGTTTGTGTTTGGTTAAACCAAGATTCTGTAAAAAGTTCGGGCTTGTGGGATTCATAGTCAGGAAGGTTTATCATTTTAATTTACCGCATTTGGCAGATGCCCTTATCCAGAGCGACTTACAATCAGTTACAGCGACCGTCCCCCTGGAGCAACTGAGGGCTGGGTCTTCTCAAGGACACAATGGTAGGAAGTGTTTGAAACTTAGTGGTCACCAGGTTCACAGGCAAGAGCTGAAAATGAGTGGCAGTCTACTGCCAGCCGTATACACAGTGGAATGATCACAGGGCCGTGGTGCAACACAAGAACAAAATAGAACCCCTGGAATACATAAGTGAAGACGGCAAAACATATACAGAGTGCAAACAGAGCAGGAGGAAGAGTGCAAGAAAAACACAAGCAAAGAAACAGGACATTTAGTGCAGTACTGTTTCCCATTCTTCCTGGGACAACCCTCTCTGTACAAACCCTTGTTCTTCCCACGGACCCATTATGGTCATGTCTTGATGCTGTGGTCTAACTGTGAATTGCTGCACAGTTGTGGGTCAGCAGTGTGAACAGCAGAGGGCTGAGCGCACAGCCCTGGGAGGCCACTGTGCTCTGCTTGGTGGTACTGGAGATGTTACTCCCAATTTTGACAGACTGAGTTCTCCAAAGCCCAGGATCCAGTAGAGCAGTTGGGAGCAATGAGCACTACATGGTAATAGGTGTGAGTGCGATGGGACGATAGAGGAGGACACTGATGACTTCTTGGCACAAGGATGCTGTTAGGAAGCCAGATATTCCAACCTCGCTGTGTGTCCCGTGGACAGAGTGTTCACACACAGTGTTACCTCTCCAACTCCCCTCCAATGTGCACAGAGCGGAGAAATCCCCCCAAAAAACAGAACAAACACAATGAGCATCCAAACATAAATCCAAAAAGGGCAACGGAAAACAATACAGTCAAAGTTCTGCACGGCCTCGAGCCGAGAGTACGTCTCCTCTTATAAACAAATCATTCTTCCGACCAAACTCCTGCTCGCAGCTTTCCGACGCCCCAGCACTACCGTGCAACTCCATACACGCATCCATGCACTGTGTTCTCTCCCAGAATGGTAGAGATGCTGTAGGTTGCAGCTTCCCCAACAGCCACAGTCAATTTGCTCAAAGCAGTCTTAAAGAGCCGGGATGGCACCTGTGGGACAGATCTGCATGATGGATACATAATCGGAGTAGCCGAGGGCAGGGTGGTATGTGCCAGCAGTGTTTGTGTAAACACAGTCCAGCATGTTTGCCCTCCGTGTTGGAAAGTCCACATATTGATGGGATTTAGGGAGAACAGACTGGAGCTCTGTGTGATTAAAACCTCTGCTGATCATAAACAGTGCACCTGGATGAGCATCTTATCTTCTGTTGAATCCTGATTACCTAATTAAAGTTCCATGTTGCTCTTAGTAATATCAGATCACCTTGTGCAGGAGACCCACAGCCCTGCTCACTCACTCACTCCTCCTTGCCTGCTCAGACCTCTTCCTGGAGTGTCTCTCTTTGCCCCAGGCCTTGCTGACCTGGGTCTTTGGTAGATAGCCCAATCCTGTTCTTCCTTTTGCCAAGACCCCCACCGGTGATTCTGCCACCTCCACTGCCATCCACTTTCTCCGTCCTCCCTTCGATGCAGGCTGAGGACACCTTGCGGTCCCTAGAATGTTTGTACTGTAGGTCTTGCCTTGTACGTGCTATCTTGAACTCTTCTGTGAGACCACTGAAGGGTAGTTGCAGGGTGTTACTTCTCTTGTACAGGGCAGCGCTGGTGAGGCCGTGAGGAAGCCTCTGAACTTCCCTGAGGCCTCTGCTGCATATACCAGCACAGGCCTCAAGCTTCAGGGCAGGATGGAGTGCTGGTAGATCCAGGCTTTGAATCCATCAGGCAGGCCGGACTTGTCCACCTTGGAAAGCCAATCAGTCAGCCCTTCTCTCGACCTCTGGACAGCCGCAGTGTCTCTCAGGCTGGAGTCAAAGACCTTCCCTAAGCTCTTACCTGGTTGCTCCGTGAGGGATAGGATTTAAACTCCACCTCCCCGTTCTTCATCACCATGGCTCTTGATTTGGGGGGTTTGTAATGAGTCTTTTGAGTCCTTGTAAGATCCACCTACTCCCTGGGATTGATGTTGTAGCGATGGTAAGGTTTGTCCATGTAGGCTCTTATAGAGGGCTGCCGAACACCTGAGCTGGTTATGGGCCCTCTGCATTCGACCTCAGCGGCCTTGACCACCATGTTCATCGTGAAGGCAAAAAGGGTGACAGACATGGCGCAACCCGTTATTAACCCTTTCTCAAAGCAATGCCAGTCCGATGCAACTGAGTCAGTTGCTGACCCTGAGCGTGAAATTGTTATAATCCAAAATCCAGGCCGTGATCTTGCTGGGGATGTAGAGCGCAGTCAACCAGCTTGTGTAGGATGGAGCCAAAGGCATTGGTCAAGTCCAATCACACCACCACTGGGTTGCCTCTGTTCTCGCGTGCTTCTCTGGTGAGCTGTGTGACTACCCTGGTGTGCTCTAGGCAGCCAGGGCCCCAGGAATCCCAATCTTTTGAACTGAGGGGTCAATATAGTTGAGGAGAAAATCAGTCTTCACGCTCAGTAGTGAGATTGACCTTGATGATCTTTCGACCTTCATAAGACTTGACAACTTGAACTCCACTGTTGGAGGGGCAGGGTTGATGTGAACTGTGTTTGGCCCCAGGGATTTTCATAAGTTGTAAATAGGGTTTATAGATTTGTAACACATTAAATGAGTGTTTTTTAGGGTTTGCTGTAGTTTACAGCTTGGTTTTATAGTTTCTAATACATTTGACCTTGGGTTTTTAAGTTGTCAGCCAGTGTTCAGGAATACCTGGGCTAATAAGTCAGGGCTCATGTTTGAAAGATTCATGATATGTTAGACTATCTGATTCTAAGATTTGTAATAAGTTAGATCTAGAGATTTCAGAGATGTTTATAGGTTTGGCCTTGGATTGTAGGGATTGTAACAGGTTACACCTATAATTGTAGTTAGGAATAGTTGTCATCCTCCTCCTCCTCCTCATCATTATATAAAATCTCTGATATGAAAATGTCTAACAAAAAGCAGTTGTGCATACTGTAACCTGTACTGCATGATCTGTGAGCAAGAGATTACCTTGAGACCCTTAAAATCCTGGATCCCAAGATATTTTCTGCGGTTTCTCAATCTCCTCATAACACATAATTTCATCTCCAGTATGAAACTCGATGACCTTGTCCAAAGAAAGACCACATTCCATGCCTGTCTTCACGCTCTGTACATCATCCTTGTGATGTTTTAGGGCAGTCAGATGTCCTGGGGAAAGAACATACTTGTAACTATTGATAAACTATGCAAAAAACGAAGCATCAGAAAATGTTTTTAGGGTTTCGTCTGTTTGTGCCCGTGTCTCAGATCTATAGAAAAAGTAGGTGAACTCTTCGGAATTATATGGATTTCACATTAAATGTGATCTGATCTTCATCTAAGTCACAACTGGGTCACAATGACCCAAAGCATAGATCAACAGAAGAAAACACACCTTCTGGAGTGGCCCAGTCAGAGTCCTGACCCCAAGCCGATTGAGATGCTGTGGTATGACCTCAAGAAAGCGATTCACACCAGACAAGAATATTGCTGAACTGAAACCGTTCCGTAACAATCACTCCTGACCATTACGCAGTTTGTTTGTTTGAGCTTATTGCTGCCAAAGGAGGGTCAACCACTTATTCAGTCCAAGGGTTCACATACTTTTCCACTTGCACTGTGAATGGTCACATGGTGTGTTGAATAAAAACATGAAAACATTATTTGTGTGGTGTTCATTTAAGCAGACTGTGTTTGTCTATTGTTGTGACTTAGATGAAGCACCACTTCATCCCGGATCTGGTCTTAAAAGGAGTTATTTATATTATTTATATTATTTAAAGACCTAAAAATGACCCAGTCTTAATGTTCAGCCAATGTTCAGACAGATTTTAACACACAAAATATAAACACATCACACACAGCAACCTTGGCTGTGCCCAAAACATTGCTACAGTAATATAATGATACGCTTGGGGCACCAATATCTAAGGAAATGTTAAGATATTTACATTATGCCCCAGCTGTCATTGGGTAACCTTAAACCTTAAAAAGGCTTAATGCACTGGCCATGCTGTCAACAGAAAAGAGCTGGATGACTGAGGAACCTCCTCAAGATGGCAGAGCGCATCGACACAGTGGCCCCTCCGTCTCCAACATACTGGGCCAGATTTGTTTTAATGTCCATCTGGGAAACTCCAGGCATGTCTGTCTTCCACATTCGTTATTGCAACATCTTTATGATTTTGCGGTGAAACCTCACAACGCATATCTCCACTTCAGTATCAGAGGCTGTGTGACCTCGCACTGCTGCACACACTGCTTTACCACGGAGGCGCAGAACGCAACTGTCCCAACCAGAAGCCATTGCAAGTGGTGCAAGAGAAAGCAGAAGCGAGGCAAGCGGTCAGGAATCTGCTGCAGGCTACAAGCTAACTGGACTATATCTCAACACACAGTCTAAAACAAGGCATGTTTTCAGGGAAACTCTACTATCCAGCTACAAAGGCAAACCGCACTAATGCAAATAGAGGTGCGGCTGCCTCCAGCTCTGCGTTTGCGTGAATAACGACTGGTGAGGTTGATAATTAAATCATAGATAAAATCATTCAAAAACAGTCAAACTCTATTAATAGTCCAATACACCCAGCACCCACATTAAAACTTCCAGAGTAATAGTTTGGGGCTCCCCTCATACTGCAAACAAAAGGGCTGAAGCATGGACTCCACAATACCACAGAATGTGTGCTGCTCCTACAGGCTGTCAGATGGGGCCCATTTCACATAAGCTTAAGTAGTTTGGAGGTTGTCTTCAACCTGAACTCTTTGCCATGTTACTCAAACCACTGCTGTAACAGGAAACAGACCTGGCTCTGCTCCTCACATGCACATCGTAGTCCCTTTCAGTGGTGAACAGGTGTCAGCATCGGACCTCTGACTAGTTTGCAGCCCTGCAGTTCCCTATGCACTGTCTTTTGGCACCTCTCCAGACAGACAGTTACCTTTTAAGCTATTTGTGCTAAAGCAGCTCTTGTGTGGGATTAAATGTGCAAGCCATCCTAGGACCTTTTTGGTGAATATGACGTATTGCAAATTAAATTCACCTACAAACTCCATCCTAATAGCTATAAAGTAACATATTCTTTCGTTTGTTAATTGTGAACAGCACCATCCATAGTGTAACTCATACCTGAAAGAACATTGATAAAAAGGATGCACTGATACCTTCCCACAGAATCTGTTCTCCTCTCATCAGTCGAAATTTCATTTTCTTGTCTAGTGTTCCCTTTTGGACCTTGCAGCCAGCCACTGGAATCTTCTTCTTTCCTACTGTCACATCAAATGTAGCCAAAACTGAAGCCTCTCCTACAGAAAGACCAGGGTTCATATTTTTATAAAAGAAAACACTTTTCATTTGTAACAACAGTAAATAATTCATCCTCCTCCTCACACAGAGGCGGTCATCAAGATCCACTGGTCTTTATTGGTCTATATTCCTCACAATAACTTTCCTTTTTAAAATGGTTTTAAGCAGATCAACTACTAAAAACTCCTGTTTTAGATTCATTAAACTTAGAACTGACTTTGAAAGTCTTTCATTGGCTTTTAAAGCTCTTACAGTATGTTCATACACCACTAAACACTTGTGATGAACTGGAACAAGCAAATACATTTTCAATTGAGCTTTTTAAAAAGCTGCTTTACTGAATATTCTAGAATAAATTCATTACTTTGTTTTTAAATGATATGCTACTATAGTTTACATTTTCATTTATTTGCCACTTTTTACTGGACTACCACTTTCTCTTGCTCCGTTTATTTTTACACTGTAAAAGTATGAAAGCATATAACACTATATCATGTATAAATGTAACCTAAATGTATATGAAATGTTAGTTTATCAATTTCTGCATGTCGGCAAAACGAACACGCTAGCAGCATGTTAATGGAAAAACAGCAGTGAAATAATCAACACTAGATAATTACTCTTCACTTTATCACACATCCAACATGGTGATACTCCCTGCAAACGTAAAAGTACCAATTACAGTTTATCTGATGCAGCACAGTACACAGCGTTAGACCCTGTTTACACCCGTCACTGATTGTGTGATCAGATGTGCAGCGGTTAGTACAGGTGTGAAATGGTCTGGTTTATATAAAGACTGCCCTTTAATTCATTTTCTCAGCTAAAGTCTGCTAAACCTGTGGAAGGCCTGTCTGGAACATGCTGAAGCCTGAAGACTGCTCACCTATTATATTCTCTTCTGTGGCTGGGGGCAGTTTGCTGCCCAGTTCCTCTTTCAGATCATCTATCAAATGGTAGATGACATTGTGCATCTTTAGGGGTATATTCTTCTTAGCAGCCATTTCCTGAACTGATTTATTAGCTCCAACATTGAAGCCATATATTGTACCTGGCCAGCAGAGGGAGCACAAAAGAAAGATCAGCATCTGGAAAGAAATGATCAAAACCACAAACAATGCCTTAGTTACCCCAGGCATATCTCAGACTTTACATTTTACAATAAAAAAATAAAGTAAGTGTTTGTGAAGGGCAGACCTGAAAATGTCTCTGCCAGGGTAATATCGTTTTCTGAGACGTCTCCGACACCGAAGTGCACTACGTCCATCTGACACTGCTCATCTGCATCATAACTTTCAAGGATATTCAAAATGGTCTCCACTGAACCATCAACATCACCTAAACCCATAAAAGTGCAATTAATATTTTATTAATTATGTACATAATATGTCATGCATATTCAATTTAAATGTATTACTCAGTTTAAAATAATGCAATTAACATCTCAATCATTTCTCAATGAATCGGTTTAGGGGTCACAAGGGTTGCAGGGGTGAACCGATTTGACTGCGGTGTGAAACATTGAGATGAATCCACCGTTAAGAATTCGCCAACACCGCAAAAAAATATGCCAGAATCAAAGATACATAATAGCACAACCCGCGTGGACGAAAACAATACCCGGCTCAGAGCAGAGGCGGAGCAAGAGACAACCGCCACCGGGACTTCTCTACATCCATCTAGGAAGCGCTCGAAGTGTCCTGTGTGGGAATGTTTTGGATACCCTAAAGATGCTAAAGCTACTAAATACTACAAAAGCTACTACAGCTACTAGCGTCCCTCGGAGAGAGTTCAGCAGTAGTGGCAATATTCTCTCATCTCACCGTTCAAGGCTGAGCGCAGAAAACCTGAACATGCTCATCTTTTTGCACTTCAGCTTGGACTGATGTTGTGAAGTGTTAAAGCTCTTCTGTAAACAGGTTTTACATTATTTTCTTCTTTTTCTTTTATTGTCACTGCAAGCGTTTTAGCAGTAACAAATGACCTCTGTGCTGCCTGTGTCCAGAGATTACTTTTATTTTATTCACAAATTGTATTTTTCTAACTCTGCAGCATCTTTAAAACGCAGCAGCTGTAAATGCATGTTTAAGTTCAATAGTGCAAGTCATTGTCATGTCTCTTGCTAAAAACATACAACTGAAAATGTTAAAGATGTGTAGTTCTTTAAAGGAGCTGGATTTGTTTACGGAGCAAGTTTACTTTAATTACAAATTCTCTGTTCCATGAGTGTACAGCTTTTGTCCAGAGATGACTGGAATCGTTTTGACTGTGGTGTATTCAAAAGGCAGCAGAAACATTTGTCTGTGCATCTGGGGCAGCTGGTGGTCTAGTGGTTAGTGCATTCGTCCTGCGACCAGAAAGTCTGGGTTCGATTCCCAAGACCACTGGGCACCACTGAGGTACCCTGAGCAAGGTACCGTCCCACACACTGCTCCCACACACACACACACACACACACACTGCTCCCCGGCGCCGTGTCCCTGCTGCCCCCTGCTTCAGTTGGTGAATGGGTTAAATGCAGAGGAAGAGTTTCGTGCTGCTCACGCCGTGTGCTGTGGCGTGTTCACGTATGACACTCACTTTTTCACTTTCACTTACAGATGGTTACAGGGATTACATTTTTTTTACAAATTCCTTTTTCTAAGCAGTATCTCTGAAAAGCAGCAACAAATAGCTTCTGAAGTTCAAAGCCTTTATAAAGTGTTTGTGTGATTTATGTATGTTAATACAGTGAACAGAAAATAACTGCGATCGTGAATCCGTGATTATTTCTCAGGCTCTAGTCGCACCACCATTTCTAATCGCTGCAGTCCTACTGGTCACAGTGCAGAATTAAACAGTAGAGGATAACTGAAGGTTAACTAGCTGTTAGCATAAACCAGTGAAAAGGACAAAACCCACACCAGCAGCATGAATGTGCTCATTTTTGTAGTTACATGTGTATTACATATATTATCTACAAGTCAAATGGAATGCTTTGTTATAAATAAGGTTATGATTATTCAAGATCTGTATATAATTACTTGAGTGTCAAAATAACAGCTAGATTAATTACTGACAGTCAATAATGACGGCCTAGATTTTAGTAAATGAACATGAATATTTTAATACACAGACACATATAACCCTACAGGGCATTTCACCTTTGACGATCAGTGGCAGACTGATCTTCTCCGTTTCAGCTTTCTCGCTCGGTCTGCAGGTCATGTGATGTTTGTTGGTGCGGTACAGAGCAGCTTTCCTTTGCTTCCAGCTGAGATGAGCCAGTCTCTCCCTCTCTTTCTTATACTTCTCTTGGTGCTGATGCTGTTTAGCCTCGATGGCCCTCTCGTCCTCCTTTAACTTGTTCTGCTCCTCCATGTATGAGCGCCACTCCACCACCTCCCGAGCCCTTTGCTAAGAATTTACAGCAGATCTTATGGGCACAGTATCATACTGCTAACTATAAGGGGCTGCCTACGCCCTGACAGACGACCGAATCACTTCCCTTTCCAATCCAAGCAATGATTAACTTTGTTTTCTTTTTGTGAATAAAAAGATCTGACTAAAAGAGCCACTCCAGCTCAGGTCTATCTCCCAAGCTCAGCTTTATTGTAGGTGTGCATTCCCTTCTACCCTTCACCACTAAAATTTAGTGAAACACCTTTAATGGTAACAGACAAAAACAGACAGCGTTAAACACCGTCAATAAATAAACATTAAAGTTAAAGAGTTATTAAAGAGTAAAAGCTAAATACAGGAGCTTATTGCTGGACCTAGCCTAGCAATAACAAAATATATATATTTTTTTTTTAGAAAAATCTTTTTTTTTCTCTCTCCAAAGCTTTAACTGTGAGTCATTTATTCTGTTTATTATATAAACGCTGCCAAATTTCAGTAAAAGTTTAATTATATTACCTTTTTCACTTTTGTCGCTTTCAGGAGAGCTGCTATTACAGCTGTAGTTCTGACAGCTTTATAAAGTTCATTACAATTTATTCCTCATCTGCAGCATCTGGAAGCTTAATGTACAATTCTTTTGTTCCAACTGTTTAGTACTAGTGTTTAATTATAAACATTACGTTCACTCAATTTTCATACGTAAATAAATGCTGGCCTCTGGACTGAGAGTCATCAGTGTTCCTGTTAACACCTGGGCTACTGCCTTCCAGAAGCCATTCAAATCAATTCAATATAATTCTGTTGCTTTGGCTATTAGGTATATTTTACATTAAATTTACATGATATTCCAGACTAGGTTCTGTAGTGGCTTGTCTGTTATTACTGGCTAAGATAAGCTGGTTACCGGAAGGCAAACCGTAAAATGTTAATGTCCAAGCAGAAAGTATCTGACCTCTGACGCAACTTCCAGAATCTCCTCGCCAACGGAAGGAAGCTCTTTCCACCCCACGATCTCTACTGGAGTGCCTGGCCCCGCCTCAGTCAGTGCTTGGTTGTTTGCATCAAACAAAAAGCGCACTTTTGCCCAGGCCGACCCTGCAACCAGCACACAGCCCTTCCTCAGGGTTCCCCGCTGAATTATCGCTGTGGTTACAGGCCTGGAAAACGCACGCACACGAGGTCAGAGTGAATACGCAGGTTTCGTAGGACTGAGCTGAGTGGCATGTTAACATGCTTTACTTTTACTTTGCATATTACTGCATATTACTGACTTGCAAGTGATCACACAGCTCTTTTCTCTCTGCTGCTCAAAGAATACTTTGCTTTCATGCTCTAATTATAATCACAGCACTGTAAAACGCTATATTACATACAGTAATGGCAAAATAAATGATAAATGCAAATGTCTTGTTTATTCAGAATTAATAGTAAGCTACTATAAATGGAAAAGTGCAGGGTGACTGGACAGCTTAAGCAATTCCCCCAAAACAGCTTGGGTCTTAGGTGGTTGCTGTGGTGTGCGGCGGTCAGAGTTTTGCTTGGAGGGTGCTGTGATATTCCAGGTCAAAGCTAGATAGCTGCTGGAATATCGCCGTGTGGTTGCTGGTGCATTGTTAAGTGCTGGTCATGCATTTCCCCAGGTGGCTGCAGTAGCATTCTGAGCGGTTCTTACAGAATTATTAAAGCTACACACTCTCTTTTATCAGGACACAATGTCCTATTGAAGTACATTTAAGGACATATTAGCTGAGAGTTATGTGGATACCCACCCTTTGCCCTTGCCTATCTGACTTTCTACGATAGTGCCCTCGACTAGACCTGAAGGGTCTGCTTTCAGCTCCAGCACCTCGGAAAGTGCTAATGTGGCCTCAGCCAGCTCCAACAGATTCTCCCCCTGAAAATACACAACATTCACTTCAGAATGTAATGACTTTTCTATTGAGATGCAGTAAAGACACAAAGCATACACACACCTTTAAAGCAGATATATGGATGGTCTGAACATCTCCTCCTAACTCTTCACATACAACATCATGGGCCAGCAGATCATGCTTCACCTTCTGGGGGTCTGCCTGAGGCTTATCACATTTATTTATTGCTACAATGATTGGCACTAGAGAAAAATACATTTGCACGGTTGTAGTGATGAGAACTTGCCGAGTTTGCATTTACAGATGAACAGGGACGTTTAATTACACCATTCAATAAGCATGGCCAGCCAAACACAGTACTAATAAAACAGCAGGTACAGCATATTCATGGCTGTTGGTTAGGCTTAAGTGCTGATTACCTCTGGATTTCCTCGCATGCTGTATGGATTCAATGGTTTGCTTCATTACTCCGTCATCAGCTGCAACAACCAGAATGATGATGTCTGTAACTAGGGCTCCTCGAGACCTCATAGCAGAAAAGGCTGCGTGTCCAGGGGTATCCAGAAATGTGAGAATCTCTCCAGATGGCAGTTGGACTGGACAACAATCAAAGAGAAATCTAATTGTAAGTACATTTGCATCTTCAATTTTTAAAGACATCTACGTTCAATGAAGGAATGGTCTCACCTAGAAAGGCTCCAATGTGTTGTGTGATGCCTCCAGCCTCTTGTGAGGTTATCTGGCTCTTCCTAAGGCTGTCCAGTAGTGTGGTCTTCCCATGATCTACATGCCCCATAATGGTTACCACTGGAGGCCGATTTACTAAAAAAGCAATATCTGGAGGAGGCCTGGCAAAAAAAAAAAAAAAAGCCCAAAAATGTCATCTACAACCATCTAATAAATGTAACATCATTAATTACATTTAAGAAAACATCATTTCAAAGTTACAAATCTTACAAAAGGAGATTCCCTATTGCAAGCAATTAATACAAATAAAAGTGTGTGTTCTTACTGTCTCTGGACGTCTTTGTTTTCCCTGATTTTATTTTCCAATATTTTCGCCCATTTGTATTTCATCCCACACTTCTTTATAACCTCCTTTATCCACTTCTCCCTCAACACAGTGTTTGGCTCTAGATTATCTAGGTCTATAGATGTGAAGAGCAGGGCTTCATATACATGATCTGCAATGGAACATAGGAACAGTGTTAAAACGTGCACATACTAGAGGCACGTATCTGCACTTTCTAGGGAATGAGAATTTTAAAGACTCAGCTTTAGCTTTTCATGTGCCATCAGCACTGACCTATGTCTTTGTTCATAGCTTGAGCAAGTTCAGACACCATCATAGACTGCTTGATCTCCACTTCCTGCTTCTCAATTTTCTGTGGCTTAGGGTTGGTCTTCTGAACTTTGCCGCTTCCCTGGACAAAACAAAAAGACCACAAATAAAACCAAATTATCATTCAAGCTGTTTAAAACATGGCTTATATCCATGCTTCCCTATTTTAGTCCATATCTAATACCTGAGATCACCCAAGCAAATGATTCACCTCTTTTGCAGCCACCTAGCTGGGATTAAAATGTTATTTTTGAATAAATATGATAAACATGTACTCATGAATTCAACACCTGATCATTCCTGGACACATACACCATTCCTGATTCCTCTCAGCCCAATGATAAGGGATGGTAAAAGCAGTCTCTGCTTGTGACAGGACACAAACATTTACACATAAACAAGTAAAGTAGCAGAGCATATAAGAATATTTCATCTCAGCGGCTAAAAACAGCTGGATATTTCCAGGTGAATGACAGTCAGCATGGAAGCAGCTCAAGTTTTTTAATGTGATGAAAAACTTAATTTACTTCCTACTTATACTAGACATACATGACGTCTAGATTTTGTTCCTGTAGTTTAGAGCTAGAGCTGTGAGTCTAATGTTGCTAATGAACACTAGAAATCAATATTTACCCAAATATAATTACAACTATAAACTATAAACCTGCGCATCCAAGTCTTCTTTCAGGCGTCACAGCCCTGATGGATAGCTCTGATAAACTTATGAATAAAGGAATAAACTTTAATCTTTAACCAAATAGTGTATTTAGACAGAACAGACAAAACTTTGGTGATGGTGGTATAATCATCTTGTCAAATGTAACAAAACATAGATTTCAGAGCAGAACAGATTCCCAGTCTTTACCAAAACGTGAAGCTGAAGCCACAACAGTTTTGCAAATTGTCCACTCTTCTAAGTAAAAGGTCACTGAGCACTATTGAATGATTACATGGCCAGAAATGACCATATAC
Source organism: Brachypetersius altus (assembly GCA_037974465.1). Classification (NCBI taxonomy): domain Eukaryota; kingdom Metazoa; phylum Chordata; class Actinopteri; order Characiformes; family Alestidae; genus Brachypetersius; species Brachypetersius altus. The sequence goes on from JBBPDB010000108.1 coordinate 4,739,541, forward strand.
ACATTACCACTTAAGTAAAGTGCCATTTGGCAGGCGCTTAGACCCCCTGGAGCCACTGAGGGTTAAGTGTCTTGCTCAAGGATACAGTAGTAGAAAGTGGGGTTTGAAATGTCAGGCTCTCTCTACTTTTACACGAGATACTCACAGTAGCACCGCTTTGTGTTAAAAATGACTAGTGCCAACTAGTGGGAAATTCTTGTGAACTCTCATAAGGTGTAAAGAGAATTCCTACATGTATCCTAAAGAAATTACATGAGAGTCGGCTAATGTCAAGTTACCATTAGTTGATTATTTTCATTACTGAGTCATAAATAACTCATATGAGTAACTCAATAGGCAGCACATTAAGTTTCAGCTTAATTAGTCAGTGGCAGTGGCAACCCTCTATTGACCAAGTGGCAACAAACTTGGATTACCTTAAAATCAAAATGTGTAAGTTTAACTAGAATTGGTGACAATAACAATAGCATTTCCCATCATACGTTCCTTGAACTTGCTTTCTCAGGGACTAATGAAACGCCATCAGTCCCGACCCAAGTATGGTTCCACCGGGTCCATCCAATCACAGATATGCAAATGCTTGCTTGATTTGCATTGTATTTTTCAACCATGCATCAGAAAGTGACTTGTGTGGACTCAAGTTTTCCAGAAAGCATTTCACACACAGTAGCAGCGACGGTGCAAGAGAAACTAGAAGTAGCATGTGGAGACGACACTTGCCTGTGAACCCCATGATCAGAAAGTTGCAGGTTCAAACCCCCACTTTCTACCACTGTGTTCTTGCACAAGACACTTAAGCCTCAGTTGCTCCAGGGGACTGTCCCTGTAACTAATGACTGTAAGTCACTCTGGAACATATATATGTAATATCATAACCACAGAACTAAGTTTTAAGCAACCACTGTTTGATTCATTCTACATGTTTTCCTAAGGTTTCATGAAACTTTTTGCATACTCACACAGCAAACACAAACTATCTTAACCATAACTACCAACTCCAATTACGGTGCATTTCATCTCAACTGGGTCCTAAAAGGAAATCTGAATTAGTTTAGAAAGTCAGATTTCCAACTCTGAATCAGAGGTAAAAGGAATGCAGTAAAGGATTGCTGTAATTTCCTGCCAGTCAGAAGGTGCTCTGACCCAGTTTGACAATTGTCAAAGTCTCTCAGGTCCTGATGTTCGTCCAAAGTAATTCACTTTTAATGCTGCAGTCCATTAGTGTATAACATCCCTGTAGCTCTGCCTGTAATTAAATTAGTTATAATTACAGCTGCATATAATATATAATCTGTTCTTCATCATAGCGAAACGGGTCTCTATAATAATGACATTGCAGAACGTTGTAATTTGCAAATGTTATGAGTTTTTTTTACCTGTTTAGAAGCCAGGTATCGCACGTGATGAGCGCAAACACCGAGAGACGGGAGATTTCGAGCAGCCAGTCTGATCAACACAGACATCTGATTCATCCTGCTGCTTTAACATACAAAAAGATTGCATACAATGCTCACAAAGAAACGTATAAAAATCGCAAAAAATGTCTGTCTGCTACTAATCCATGGGTCACTTCCAGCAGCGCAGAGGAGGAACTGCCAGATCCTCTGAATCATGCAGCAGCGGTTTAAGAGCAGATGGGCTTCCACTTTTTCTTCTTGTTGTATATATCAAGTGCTACAAAAACGGAAAAATACATTACCGTTAAATTCATGCATTTGTTAAAGCTGTTTCCACTGAACACACCAGAACACAACACTCCCACACGCCGTGTGTGCTCTTCACCTACTCTGTGCTGCTGCATTGACATGCAACGTATTACTGCCATCTGCTGGACTGGAGTGTGACTAAACAAAGGTTCAAAGTTACTTTAACGTCATCAGTTATGGATACATATGGGAAGAGTCAGCCATTTCTCTTATCCTGCAAAAAGAGCATGAGAGTTAAGCACATTTAAACTGTTTTTGCCTTTCCAAGTAAAATTTCTATGATCAAGGTTTTTTGATTGTTGTGTTTGAAAACATTTCACACGTTTTAGGGCTTTGGTAACCTACACAATGAGATACAGCTAATATGATGTTAGTTCAAAACTGGTGGATGATGCATTTTTTCCAGAACGGTGGGGGGGGGGGGGGGGGGTGGGGGGGGGGGGG
>JBBPDB010000108.1:4741790-4762039 GCA_037974465.1 Brachypetersius altus
CATATATTTTATTTGCTTCTATTTTTTTCATTCACAACATGAGAGGTGGATCGTGGACTATATATATATATTATACATGTTTCTTTTTAGGGCTTACACTTGAATATGAATATTCAACTGCAGCATTATATTCAGTGGGCTACACTCGTAAAGATAATATTACACACGGAATACACATAGCGTGGCAGGAGCAGCTTTATCAGGGCTAATATAAGCTGCATTTCCCCTGGGAGCGCATAATAGGCCATTAAACAGGCACATTAGGATAGATGAAAAGGTTTTTAAGTGGTTACCACAAGACCACCTGGATTTTACTCTCCTGGGTTTTTGAGTGCTTGAGTGTGTATTTGTGTGTATCAAAGCACAATTTGGCTCGAGGGGAGAGCTGTGTCTGAAAGGGTCCGGGATCTGAATGTTCTATTTCAGTCCCGTCATCACTGGTGTACTTTATGTTAACACCGACTGTGGCTCTGCAGGCAGATCTGTAGCTGTCAAGGTCAAAACGTTCCTGTAGGGTCTGTAGGAACCTACGTTTTTTAAGATCAATAAGCCACAAGAATGCTATTGAATGTATAAATGAGAGAAATTCCATTGACCTTTTTTTTCTGTTTTTGAACAAAAAAATGGCTAGCTATTCTGAATGTATGAAATAAAAACAGATTTTTTCTAACGCACTCTTCATTTAGAAGAGCACTGAGATCTTTACTTGATGATCAGCTCTACAGAGAGAGAGAGAAAGCAAGAAAGAGAGAGAGGCGGAGAGACAGAGAGAGACAGAGAGAAAGAGAGAGCGTGAGAGAGAAAGACAGAGAGAGGAGAGAAAGCAAGAAAGAGAGCGAGAGACAGAGAGAGAGACAGAGAGAAAGAAAGAGCGTGAGAGAGAAAGACAGAGAGACGGAGAGAAAGCAAGAGAGAGAGAGAGAGATGCGGAGAGAAAGAGAGATTGTGAGAGAGAAAGACAGAGAGACAGAAAGAGAAGGAAAAAGCAGGAAGCAAGAGAGACAGATAGAGAACGAGCTCTGTAGAGAAAGAAAGAGAACGAGAGAAAGAGAAACGAGAAAGGTCGGTTAGACAGAGAGAGAGGAGAGAGAACGAGAGAGAGAGGAGAAAGATAGAGAGAGAAATGTGGTGTTTTTCTGTTTTTTCTGTTTTCATCTGCATGAATGCAAAATGCTTAACTCTTCAGAATGAATGAAATAAAAGCATGGTGTTTTTTTTCTAGCACACTCTTCATTCGGAGCAGCGCTGAGATTTTTACTTGCTAATCAGCTCTGTAATGTAGATGTGATTGTAATGCAAATTGTAATGGATTCAGAGAAAAGTCCTTCTGCACTGATTGGCTAGTTTAGCGGCGCCGTAGCCCCCAGAGACACGCGTCCTTTCAGTTTCTCTCTCTAATTGAAGCGTGTTATGTGTTATTTTCTGCTCTGCTGCCCTGTCGAGGGGAGGAAACCTTCACAGTCGACCACTGGTTCCAGTGAGGGGTGAAATGGGTTTCCCGAAAAACAGAAACAATAAAAGAAAATCGTTATTTGATATCTGTCAAGAAAGGACAGCACGACCTTGTAGGTAAAATTAACCATCTATACAACAGATCGGCTCTGGGAAAGCAGGTTCTACCGTGTGCGTGTGTGTGTGTGTGTGTGTGTGTGTGTGTGTGTGTTCAACACTGCCATGAAAATATGAAGTGCAATGCATTCATGAAGAGTCAGTCCTTGCCATTTCTGTCAAGATAATTAATGGCTAATGGCTCATCTTTCATCCAGACAGGAAGGGACTGCATGACACTGGCTTAGCTAAAATTGACTAGAGGCCAACTCAGTCATGTGTGTAATGGGAAAAGCAGCGCAGCAGCAGGGATGTGTGTGTGTGGATGGCTGTGTGTATATGCAAGTCTGTGTGCGTGTGTGTCTGTGTGTGTGTGCGCGCGCGCGTTTTGTATGTGCGTGTGTCCGTATCTGTGTTTGTAGCTGTTCAGGAGGAGCGATCTACGTTCAGTCTCATGTTGTTATTTATCGAAAGACAGTTGTGTAAAAGATCACAGATTTGAGGTGTGTGAATAAATTCAACACTGAATGTCGAACGAGTGCATTCAGACAGTCCAGAGAGAATGACAGCGTCGGCCTCTTGCAGTAACTGATTTGAGATCTCTCTCTGGGGAGAACGGTGGTCCAGAAAACACATGGGGGCCTGTGAGCTGAGAAAGAGCAGATAAGATATTATGTGCCGAAAGGCCTCTTGGGAGAAACACCCTGACCTCTCATTGTCCCCCATAATCTCTTTGATGGCTAATAAACTGGTGAGTGGAGAGACATCAGTCCTGCACTACAGAACCGCTCTGTCACTTCGGTGTCACGCTTCACACACAGGCAACACCTACCTGCCCTCTCTTTCTCTCTCTCTCCTCCCTTTCTCTCTCCTCCCTCTCTCTCTCTCTCTCTCTCCTCCCTTTCTCTCTCTCTTCTCTTTCTCTCTCATTTTTTCCCATCACACTGTGTGCAAAAATGAGCATTTTACGTCACCAAAAAGAAGAGTGGTAGAGTGAGGGCTGGAGAAAAAGGAGAAAGAGGACAGAAAGAACAGAAAGAGAGAGAGTAAGAGACAGAGAGAGAGAGAGAAGGAAACCAGGGAGGTCTGGAAATACAGAAAGTGGGAGAGAAAGAAAGAGAGAGGGAGAGAAGAAAGAAGACAGAGAGATAAGTAGAGAGAGAGGGAGAGAGAGAGAGAGCAGAAAGAGAGAGAGAGAGGAAAGAGACAGAGAAAGAAAAGAGAAAAAGAAGTCTTCTAAATTTTCAAACCTTTGAATATTTTCTTCGGGTATTAAGTATCTTTAATGGTGAGGCCTATATTACCCTATAAGCCAAAGTGCAGTAACTACGCCAAAGATGAAACTCCGAGAAAAATTGATTTAAATTTTAAGTATTAGTATGGATTTTGTAGTTACTGCAATTTTGACACCATCATTTCTTTGAAACGGGACAACTTTGAACCAGGATATTTTCTCACCAGACAAAGGAGATGTTCTAAACCCCCTTTCTAGTCTTAAGTCAATTTTGACCAAATAGTAGCTACACTTTGGCTTTGTAGCGCAGTGTAGTATGGTTAAATCTTATTTTTGAATAACGATAAAAAAGATGAGCGTGGGATTTTACAGCAACTTCTCTCGGGCCTTCCTCTCGGCGGACGCGCCATTTTTAATCCGAGGGGAAGAAACAGACCTCAGTACTGGATTTACAGCTGCACTCGAACAGCAGATAGATGTTAAATATGTTAAAGATACGTTCCTGTGAACGCAGAACTGATAATACACTTACACGTACAAAATAAAGAACAGTAATAATAATGGTTTTGCAGAGTGTTTCTGTTTTATGATCTGTCATGCAGTCTCCATGAGTACGGTGTATTCCTACAAAGTGTTAAATCAGAGCGGTGGGAGTACGGAGAGGGCCTGCACTAAGCTGATAACGCCGCTGTGATTAACCCCCGAGCCCCCCGGGGAAAGCCCACGGACTGATTCAGTCCTGAGAAACAAAAAACACAAACCCAGACCCACCGAGAAAAAGACAAACGCGTCGAGCAGAGTTGCTTCAAAATAGTCACCGTACATAAATACATTCCCCTTTACAATTATTTTAGAAAGGTTTAAACAGTGCACGCTGTCGTCCATCATATACTTTATGAACAATCGTTGAAAACTACGACGCAGCTTGAAAAAATAGGGTTGATTTTCTAAATCTTTTTTTTTTTACCAGAAGCCATGACAATCATTCCTGTTCAGAGATCGGCGTCGTGTTTAAATTTTTTTTTCGCTGTTATCGTCCTTGTTTCTCTGCGCGTGGACCATAAAAATTCTTTATGCTACAGACTCGTTAGTTTTTTCCGTCCATAACTCCACAGGCCTGCGAGATTTTATTTTTGTTTTTCTGCTTTAAAAATAGTGGTTGTAATAATTCTAAAATATATAAAAATATAATAATTGTAATATAAATAATGATGTACTACATATAATACGATATAATTTATATCTGAATTTATACAGATATAAATAAAGGCGGTGGAAGATTTTTAGAACTTTTTTCCTATTTTACTGTTTTTCCTATTTTAGCTGCAATTAATTTGCTTGTTTTGCAAAGTGTCTTACAACAAGCACAAAAACAACAAAAAAGCCTCTGATATTGTGAACGTATGAGAGTGCACGTGTGTTGGGGGTGTGTGCGCGCGCGAAAACACTGATTTTTTTCAATTATACTGATATGTTTCTCAGGTCCACACTAAACCTAAATTCAGCACTAAACGTGTAAAATTGTTTTTATATGATGAAACTCCATCGGATTGTATTCCGCGTCCACGAAATCAACCCAAAAAAGGGAAGCTGGTGGTCGAGGCCCGGTGGTCCTGACGTCAAAATCACGAATAAACGCCTGAATATGTGAGACATTATATCACCAGAGCTTCTTCTGGAGGTTGCTGTGATATTTCTGAACGAGCTCACAAGCGTTTCTTCATTCTCTACAGAGCTTTTCAGTGGTTTAAAATTGTTTTTAAACACAGCGCAAAAAAACACGACGACTCCATGATATTTAACCTCATATCCAACTACAAAGACAAAAAGTGTCGTTTCCCAGTAGGAGGGAAGAGCATCTTGGTCCGGTTCCGAAACTGCTGTAGAATCCCAAGTTCAGCCGGAGCCGAAGGGTCGCACGAGTCCTGCTGAATTGCAGATGCCCAAAGTACATACTGCGTTCCGTAAAACAGCAAAACAACAAAATCTCGCTACTCGCTATGTCTACAGCAGAACACCTCCGAGGAGTTTCTGATCTAGGAGTGAACTCTGCTCCTCTGGTGTGTGTGCGGAGTTGAGAGTGACAGTAGTGGCTCTGTTTACACACGGGTCTATATAAAGAGCTGAAGTTATGCGGGGTTTGGACATCCAGGCTGTCATTGGGTGCTGCAGAGGGAACATTGTGTCTGATGTGAAAGGGGGGAGGAGGATGGGACCCTGCAAGCGCCTCCCTCAGAAATGCACCAAATCTCTTTTCCTTTTTTCTTTTTTTTTCTCCTATTGCGGGGTGGCTGGAGTTCCGGGCACGAGCTTTCCTGCGCGGCCGCGTGTCTTCGCATTGGCAAAGCTGGCGATGACACTTGCCTCCTCCTCCTCCTCAGCACCCCCCGGCTCGCGCGCACTGCACTGGCATCAGTGACGGCCCCGCGAAAAACACGACCAGTGGACAAAACAGAGGAAAAGGGAGAATCTACGACAGGAGCGCGCTCTGGTTCATCCGTTTTTACGCACGAGCAGAGCCGATTTCATCAGTCACGCGCGCCCCGCGTCCTCAAAGGATAAAAAAGAAAAAAAGGAGACGCGAGCGCACAGGCACGATGCAGGCTCCAGGTACGGACCTCTGAAGGTGACATGATCCAGGGGATCATTAGTAACGCTCTGTCGGAAACCGGGAGATAACGAGCAAACCTGGGAAGAAGAGTCTGTCTTTTTGTTGCACGCTTTTTTTTCATGTGCGCACAAAGAGCGTCTGCTCTTAATTAATCTGTGAAACCCGAGAACTCATCCATACAGCGCGTGGACCATCGGTCTGAGGGAACGACCATGGCTACTTTAATTCGAAGCAAGATCTCCAACAAGCTGTCCAACGCAGCGACCACCGTCTCCAACAAGTCCCAGGCAAAGGTGAGCGGGATGTTCGCTAGAATGGGCTTCCAGGCCGCCACGGACGAGGAGGCGCTGGGCTTCGCAGCCTGTGATGATCTGGACTACGACCACCGGCAAGGGCTGCAGATGGACATCCTCAAAAACGATGAGATGGCTGGAGAAGGCGCAGGGGACATGGTGGGAGACGGCACCGTGGAGGGAGACAGTCATTACCAGAGAGACGGAACCGGCCCCCCGCCCTCTGCCTCCAAAGATGAGGGTCTCTGTAACGAACTTGCTTCACAAGACAAGCCAAAAATCACTGCGTGGGAGGCGGGCTGGAACGTCACCAACGCCATCCAGGTACAGACGCGTTCTCCAACGTCTTTGGGAAGCGAGATACATAGAAACAGTAATAGTGAGACTGCAGAATGGTGCACCGTTTGACAGCTCAGGTGGTCCCTGGACAGGTTGTGGTAATTGTAATGTTGAGAAAAAAGAAATGCCCTGAAGGAAGGCATAAATATTTAATTGGAAACATTCTTGTACACATCTCGACAGAGTCGTGTCCACGCACCGTCTGGGGAATTTTGTGGGGCACAGCTCAATTCCCTTTAGGCAACACAAATGTTTTACATAACAAAATCCGTTTTTTTTATTTGGGTGGGGTGGGGCGGGTGATGGCCTCCATTTGTCTCAGTTTATCTACAAGCAGTACAAATACACGCACTTACACACGCATTGTGTATTACATTAGAATGTTTTACCCTCTGTGATGTAGCTGCTCATTCAGTATCTTAGAAATACTTTTAAAATCGTTTAACACACACACACACACACACACACACACACACACACACACATGCAGGGACATACATTAAACCATGCGTAATGAATCCCCTCAAAACGCGCTCCATTACGTCACTCTCTGTCTCTTTGATTTATTCTGATGACGACATGAGAGCTCAAAGCTGAACGGAATGCCCCCCGAATTCGACCCCCAGAGAAACTGCTCAGCGTTGTGGCGTTCGTTAACAAATGTTCACCACTATCATGACAAAAAGCACAAATAAACACATACATAAAATGAACACAATATCACTATAGTAGCATTAATGCCGAGTAATGTGACATTCATTAACAAATATTGATCATCACGCTCATTTAAACAAGCAAAAAAAAAACATATGAATATAATAAACACTGTCACAATATCCGCATTAAACCAAATGATTTGTGACGCCCATTAACAAATTATCACAGTATCACTATATCAGCATTAACAAATATATCAGCTCATCACGACCATGGGAACGAGTTTATTCCAGACTTGCGCGTGCGCGTTTCGCTGAATTAATAAATGCCTGTGATACTGATTTTTTTTACAGGGCATGTTCGTGCTGGGGTTGCCCTATGCCATCCTGCACGGGGGGTATCTCGGACTGTTCCTCGTCATCTTCGCCGCCGTGGTGTGCTGCTACACGGGAAAGATTCTCATCGCCTGCCTGTACGAGGAGAACGAAGACGGACAGCTCGTGCGCGTGAGGGACTCGTACGTGGACATTGCGAACGCGTGCTGCGCGCCCAGGTTCCCCTCGCTTGGGGGTCACGTGGTGAACGTGGCCCAGATCATCGAGTTGGTAATGACGTGCATCCTGTACGTGGTCGTGAGCGGAAACCTAATGTACAACAGCTTCCCAAGCATGCCTGTGTCCCAGAGGTCATGGGCCATCATCGCCACGGCCATGCTGCTGCCCTGCGCCTTCCTGAAGAACCTGAAGGCCGTGTCCAAGTTCAGCCTGCTCTGCACGCTCGCGCACTTCGTCATCAACGTACTCGTGATCGCCTACTGCCTGTCCCGGGCGCGAGACTGGGCCTGGGACAAGGTGAAGTTCTACATCGACGTCAAGAAGTTCCCCATCTCCATCGGCATCATCGTGTTCAGCTACACCTCCCAGATCTTCTTGCCCAGTCTGGAGGGGAACATGCAGAGGCCCAGCGAGTTCCACTGCATGATGAACTGGACCCACATCGCGGCCTGCATCCTCAAGGGCCTCTTCGCGCTTGTGGCCTACCTCACGTGGGCTGACGAGACCAAGGAGGTGATCACGGACAACCTGCCCCCCGGGATCAGGGCCGTGGTCAACCTGTTTCTCGTGGCCAAGGCTCTGCTCTCCTACCCTCTTCCGTTCTTCGCCGCGGTGGAGGTGCTGGAGAAGTCTTTCTTCCAGGATGGGGCGCGCGCCTTCTTCCCAGATTGTTACGGGGGCGACGGGCGCCTCAAGTCGTGGGGTCTCTCGCTCCGTTGTGGCCTGGTGGTCTTCACCATGCTGATGGCCATCTACGTGCCGCACTTTGCGCTCCTGATGGGTCTGACGGGGAGCCTGACGGGCGCGGGCCTGTGCTTCCTCCTGCCCAGCCTCTTCCATCTCAAGCTGCTCTGGAGGAAGCTGCTCTGGCATCAGGTCTTCTTCGACGTGGCCATCTTTGTGATAGGGGGTATATGCAGCATATCTGGCTTCATCCACTCCACGGAGGGTCTCATCGAGGCTTTCAGATACAACATACATGATTAATTAGTACATTACACCCCCCACATTTAAACGAGCCAACCCCCCAACATCCAGTCTACCGTCCTCATGTTCCACTGAAGCTCGAGACATCAAAAGCACACGCATTGTCTGTGCGCACCGACTTGATGTTAAACTAAACAAACATATTCACGTGCAAGCCAAATAAAAATAAATAAACAACACGTAATGATAAAAAGATATATACAGACGTACAATATCAAATGCCTTGGACAGCGACAACGCGTTTCTATCGTTAGAGATATCAGAACACTCGTTTTATTTTCAGTACGTAAACGTTTACAGGAAAACATATCAAAAGGAAGACAGCTATGGATCTGATTAGTTAGAAATCAGTTGAATTATATCTCAATTTATGACCACAAATTATACAGTTATTGAACTGGATTCTTAGAAGTCTAATAAACTGGATTAACATCACAATTTAATAACAAAATTATACAACCTGCTTGGTTTTTCATATCAAAAAAAGGTTTTTCAGTTGACATATCAAAAGGAAGACGGTTATGGTCTGAACTCTAATCAATAAAGAGTCCAGACCATAAATAAATCCAAAAATTGGATCAATATCAGTTTTTCACATATGCAAAAATATACGACTTTCTTGGTCTATTAAATAAAAATAATTTAAAAAGGTGTACACATCCGATCCATAAGTAGCAACTGAAAAAATATATAATTGTCAGCATTATTCTAAATTCAACGAGAAAGAGCTGTAAAATGATACTGGAAAATTGAATATTGTAATGAAAATGGAAGCAGTGTGTAGGACTAGGTTTCGAAGACAGATTAGACTATTCGTCAGTGAAAAGATAAATACAGTCATTACAGGACTATCTTAGCTATGCATTCTGAATGTATGACGTTCATGCATTGAATATATTTTGAAGAAAGGCTTTTGGTCACAAGATGGAGCTGAGAAGACCACACGAGAGGCAAATCCCCTCCACACCACGAAACGAAGAGATATCACGATGCAGAGATCACGACACACACGGTGTGCATTTCTAGAGAGTTAATAAAACAACACAGAAACAAGTAAGAAAGAATGAAAGGAAAAGAAAGAAAGACAGTTTTATCTAAAGCTGAATTAAATCGCCCCGCTGTTAATTGGAAAAACACGATTGTAATGTCCTTTTTAAATGTATCTGAAAGAGAGTAAGGTGTACGAATATTTATTCTAAAAGAGTTGCATAAGACATTTTTTTTTCATTTTGTGCAATCTAAAGGGTGCTGTGGAAATGTTCTAAAACCGTATGTGTAGTGTTATTGTGGTTCAAAAGATGGAATGTAAATCACAAAGTCGTTATCATATATTGTGAAAATGAATATATTACGAGAATAAACACGTGAACTTATATTGTACAGTTGTGCTTGACTTTCTGTGACTGAAACGCAGCGAAAAGATGTATTTTCCTCCAACACAATTAACATTTCAAGAAACGAAAGCAGAAGCAACCTTATTTAAAACGAGATTGTAGCTCAGTAAGCATATTTTAGACACTACTGGTCACGTGGGCCTGTATTTGTCTTTTTAAATTTCCTTAGACGCGTTTCCAATGAACAACTCTCCAATTAAAATTATTTTAACATCGGTACAATTATTTGATTTCCTCCTGTAGGAGCCGAGCCTTCTTTTCTAAACAGCCCTGGCCACCCTAGTGTTTCAAACCCAGTCCACTTAGCTCGTTGACAATTGAGTTCTTGCAACTGAATTAAGCAAATAATGACAACAAAACTGCATACAATGGCAGTTTGCGGACACTGTTTAACAATAAAACTACTGGAATAGCATGTCCTCTATTGATTAAACGCACAGTTTGACTCTACAATACACCTGCAGTTTCACAGTTTGTGGAGGGAGAGGATGGACTGATCTCTCCTGTGCACGCGAGGTGCAGCTGATAAAATCATGAAGGAAACTTTCCCAGAAAACAGACGGAGAAGACAGATTTTTGCTGTAGGGTCGAATTCAGCAAGTAAAACCTGTCCCAATGCTTAAACTTGATGAATGCTGGAAACATCTGGGCAGTAAATCTGCTTTTTTTCGTTTTTGGGAGTGTGTGTGTGTGGTGTGTATAGAGATAGTCAGACAGATAGATGGATGGATGGATGGATGGATGGATGGATGGATGGATGGATGGATAGATAGATAGATAGATAGATAGATAGATAGATAGATAGATAGATAGATAGATAGATAGATAGATAGATAGATAGAGGATGGATGGATGGATGAATGGTTTGATAGATAGATAGATAGATAGATAGATAGATAGATAGATAGATAGACACACAAACATACATAGATAGATGAATAGATAGCACCACAGTTCCATTATTGTTATAATATTTTTGGTTACCATGTGATATAACAAAGAATACTTTGTTGACATTTCACAGCAAACAACTGCCAACATCGAGTTATCATATGCGGACTATCCCCACAGTTAAACACATCATGTTTAAATCCCCTCATTAAACACGTCGCGACCCTCTCCGGCTCCGAGACATCCTGGACCCCTGGAAGCACTCTGGGAAGTGGAGTACAGAAACAGAAGCCATTTTACAACTCCGGGCGCGGAAAATATTAGAAAGAGATGCTGGAACAGGACCTTAGCGCCATCTACAGGGACCTCTAGTGACTACAACACCACACCTCCACAGGCACAGCGTTTGAAGAAAATGGAAACCAGACTTTAAACCAGAAAATGAATAATTTCTACACAGAATGTCTTTCTCACATTACGGATATCTGGGCTGATTCACAAAGAATATGTACGTAGATATTTTACAAAAAATAAACAACAACGGCAATAACAACAACAACAACAACAACAACAACAACAACAGCAGCAGCAGCAATAACAACAACAATAACAACAACAATAACAACAACAACAATAATAATAATAATAATAATTAGTATTATTCTTATCAGAATTCTTCTTCTTCTTATTATTATTATTAGTCTTATAATAATAATAATAACAACTACAACAACAACAACAACAACAATAATAATAATAATAATAATAATAATAATTATTATTATTATTATTATTAATAATAAGAACATACAACTAGATTACTGTATTAACTCACTATCCTTTCACTTAAGTATACTTAATACCATGCACATGTAAGATTTAGGTTCTCCAGAAAGGTCAGAAGATTTTTACTTGAGAAATATTTTATTTGGGGTTTTACTCAAGTACAGTATTTGTCCTCCGCTTGAAATACAGAATTTTATAAATAAATGTATTTTATAGCTAAACATTTTATAATAAATGTAAGCATAGGACAAAGTCAGCCATTCAACAGTACATTGACTTCACATGGCAAAAGCACGCTGGCCGTGAAGGTAAATGTATCTGAATGAGTATCAATTACTATCTAGAAAACTTCCAGGGGGGTTTGGACTTGTTTTACAAGATACCATACAGTGATGGAGAAACCTCAACATATATTTAGGACAACGTTATGCTTCCAACTTTGTGGACACACTTTGGGAAAGAACATTTCTGTTCCAGCGAAATCAAGGTCCCTGGCTGGATGAGTTCAGCCCTGACCTTAACCCCATCCTACACCTTTGGGATGAAGTGGAACAGAGACTGTGAGCCAGGCCTTTTCGTCCAACATCAGTGTCTGACCGAAAGCCTTCCACGAAGAGTCGAAGCTGCTATAGCTGCTAAGGGGGAACAACAAGTCTGAGTATTTGAAAGCAATGTCAATGAAGTCCCTGTTAGATTAGATTAGATTCAACTTTATTGTCATTACACATGACTGCAACGAAATGCAGTTTAGGTCTAACCAGAAGAGCAATAAGCAGCAAGTGCAGGATAAAGGTATAAGTTATGAGTTATAAGTTATCAGTATACGAAAGGTGATATGTACAAGAAGAAACTGAATAATATCTGCAGATGGATGTACAAAAGTCCCTGTAAGTGTAAAAGTCAGGCATCCCAATATTTTTGTCCATATATTGTATATGTAACCCTGGTTGTCACAGTTTTTCTCAAGGTCTTGCATCTCTTACACGAAATGATTTTGCTCTGTAGCCATTGTTTCCTGAGTATCCTGTGTCCTCGCTGTTGCTCTCTTGGGTTTGAATCGCTGTAACTATAAACAGTGATTCCTCTTTGTTCTAATTCTTCTAATGATCCTGGTTTGTTATAGGTATTCTTTGTCTTTAATTCTTGGTCTTCTTCCTTTCAACAGAGGGATAGCAATAATTCATGGAAATTTCAATCTTCAACCAGTAAACTCACTAGAAAAATGAAACTTTATTATATTCGTGTTACACAACTCTGTGAGCTCCCTGTAAAGCAGCTGAAAATACAAAACTCTTTGTTATCTAGTCATTTTTCCATTGGGTACAAAACACACCCATTAGTCTAACTTCTATATAAGCACATATAAAGTATTTAAAATATGTCATTTGGACCTATATATGAAGTAGGTTCATAGAAATGGCCACCTGTGAAATATTTATGCGGGATTACGCTCTGAAATTTTGATTGTAAAGAACAGAGCAGCTCATAGTTATTAGTTGAAGCATCTTACACAGAATTGTGTGTTATTACTGTTAGGATAGAAATTCTTTATAAAAATCACCCAGAGAGCTCTTTTCAAGCTTTCATTTGTTGCATTGTTTCCCCTTTTTAAAGCACTACAGAGCTTTGGGTTGAAATATTTTCCTGCTTTTTTCCTGCTACTTCCCAAAAAGTGAATATTTAAAAAAAATCTTATACAAAATGATCTCCAAAATCTGGGCGTAAATGAAACGATGCGCATAACAAATGAAACTGTAAAAAGGCTGATTTTCATTTTAGAGATTGATGACATTCATTTTTAGATTGCAAAGTTTCTCCATGTCTCCTTTTCTAAAAGGGGAAGCCCACATGGTACATCACTGCTGTTTAATTCTAACGTCTGTCAAAAAACGAACAAAAAGTCAATTAAATCAGTATCTCAAAATCAGTAATTCACTAAAGAAGCCAAAATGTTGTGTTAAAATGATGTAGAAAAACAAAAATGTTGTGGGAACTTCAATGGAGTTCACTTCATTCATAAAGATCAGAGAAATAGATTAGCTTTATATAGTCTGTTTACATTATGGTAGCACTTTCTTGACCCTAAACTTCATCCTATTTGTTTACAGTTATTAAGTAAAGTTTTATGACTCCTCGAGTTGACTTTTGCAGAGTATAAGTGGAAATGTCCTTTACTGTCGAGACATTTCATTTTTTTGTCCTGCTAGGACTGCGCTGATCTGGTCCTAAAGTTTATTACAATCACACCCACATACAAGACCAGCAATCTGCTGAAATTGCTCTGCTCCCTGTTAAAACAGACCCTTGTCGGTTGAATGTTTTGAGAATAAACCAAAAAAAAATCCTTTAATTAAGGCTTTAATAATTTGAAGTATGTTTCATGAAGCCATGATCAACAGTGAGTTCTGATGTGAAGTATATATACAGCATAAAGACCCCCACAAATTCGCTTCAGAGTTCGGTGCTTCAGTCATTCTGGAATTTAATATTAACATATTCAGCTACGTTTCTTTATAACACATAACTGTATAAATGTTCTGGTGCTGTCGAGAGAACACAATGCGTGTTGTGTGAAAGAAAGTCGGCTTTTGTCCGGGAAACAAAAATGGTGGGTCTTGGGTACAATCATTCTGTCTTGGGTCCTCTCCTATACACTCCTCCTCTCACTCCAAAGGTTCTCTATGAGGGTTAGGTCTGGAGATTGAGGTGGCTGTGTAAGAAGGTTGATTTTGTGTCTGGTGAACAATTTCTGTGTTGATTTGGCCATATGTCTTGGATCATTATCCTGCTGCAGGACCCAATGATTCTTATTTAAAATATCTTGGTGTTTCAAAGAATTCATGATGCCATGCACTTTAAGAAGGTTCCCAGGCCCACAGCATCACAGACCCTCCACCATACTGTGGGCATGAGGAGCTTTTCCACACATTCAACCATTGTTTTGCGACAGACACACCTCAATGTTAGTCTCATCTGACAAAAGCATATGGTTGCATCTAGCAAACTCCACACTAAGACAGAAACGGCTTTTTCCTGGCATGCCTCCCAAACACCGTGGCATGGAGGGGTTAATGGTTGTTATGGATACTTTGTGACCCCAAGATGCCACTCTTTGCTACAGTTCTCCAACACTGAGCTTTGTTTTACCTCCCTTGTGCTCTCAGCCAGCCCTGTTTGTCTCAGTTACAGTTGTTTTAAACTTTTTAATTATTGCTCAGACTGTTTATGAGAGTAGCCATTTTCTTGTAGCCATTTCCTGGCTGATACATGACCTCTGTGTCATGTCACAACAGATCCCAGAAACACAGGAAGTCACGGATTATTAATTAACCGTTTCTACACATTCTGAACAACTTAAAAAGAGAAATATAAAACACACACACACAAAAAAAACTATGCAGACTAGATCGACTTTTTTATCTGATACTTTTAAACCTCGTCTTAAAACTCATCTTTTTAAGCTTGCTTACTCACATTGATTATGCAGTTGTGGCTTTTAAAGTATTTGTCTTTATATTAATGTTTGTTTATATCAGTGGCGGCTGGGCCATATTTTTGGTGAAACTAACCACCCTTCATCCTCGGCGCACACCGCGAAACAATCTCGCCCTTGCTGCCTCACATTCTGACGTATCTTTCATTCTCTAACTACAATCTCTCCCTGGAGCAACTAGGGGGTTCGGGACCCAGTGGTGCTGTGGGTGGGATTCGAACCCATGACCTCTTGATCTGGAGGCAAGTATCCTACCCACTGAGCCACCTCCACCCCGCTCTTCCCTCATAGTTAGTGTTGAATCACTACAAATTATAAAACGTATTTTATTGTGTATATCTTACAAACACGTAACAGTAATGTTTATTTCAACAGTACATAATTAACAATATTTTTAAATCCCAAGAAAACATATCTAACCTCTTTCTCACCTTATAAATGAGTTCTACTCTCCTGGTCTTCTCTGTCAGACCAGCAGGGATTTTTTTTCAAGGATTTCACCAGTGCCCAGGTTGGTAACAAGCTAATATGCTAATGCTCTTCACTCATAGACGAATAATAAAATATAAAAGGAAAAGAAAATATTATAGAACGAAGTGAAAACAAAGCCGGTGATTGGCTACAGGGTTATGTCAGTCATTTGGAAGTAGAGAACTACCCAATCACAGCAGGCAGTCACTTGTCTCATGGGTGGGACTTTATTTACCATTAGAGTCCATTGAATCCTCGAAAATCCAGAGCCGCCGGGTCTGAGAAGATTTACATTGAAATTAACGGAGTCGCTAGTGAAACACGTTTCACTGTAATTCTCTGTTTCACCGCGACTGGGGGTGGCGCTGTTTCACGTTTTTGACCAGAGCCGTATACAACTGTAACGCTATTGAAGACCTGAAATTAGGAGAGCAACCTTATTTTTATTATCTTTTTTTATTTCACATCAATAAAAAAAGTGATAGTTATTAAGTTTTTTTTTTGTATCACTGTTTTACCTGCAGTCTTATAGAAACCGCCGCTGGTGTATATGCATATATCTTCACAGATGAACAAATATGTGAACATGGCGTGTTTGTAAGATGTCCTTGAGTGTCTTGAAAAGCATCTTGAAATAAAATGAAATAAATGAAATAAAAAATATTAAATGTAGCGTGGAGAAACAGAGGAGGGTGGAATAGATGAATTGATTTCTTTCTACATGTGGATGGCTGGATGTGTTTGTATCGCTAACCTTAGCAAGAGAAGATGGATGTACCAAGACATAAAGCTCTACTGGTGGACAGGGCCCCCACCCTCCATCACCGTATTACTGTTTGAAAGCCTCATTCATATGAAATCAGCTGTACTATGTGCTTTACCCCCTTCCCTTGCTTGATTCATTATTATTGCCACTCCCATACTCCTACTGAAGCAACTACGGGTAAAGGTAAAAAAAAAAAACGGATTTATTAATTAAAGTATGAAAATATATGAACATTCTCAACATGGCATACCTGTACATGCAAATAACTGTACTCCTGTTTGTGGTTAAAAGTATGTTGCAACACTTTGGAGTAGAAAACAATTTTATAAACTTAAATTAATGCACTTCCAAATGAATTTAGTTGTTAAGAGCTAAACATGAGATTTTACTGGGGCATGTGCCGCAGTGAAAGGGGTCTGGCAAAGCCCCTTGCCAGGATGCACTATGGGAGGAAAGCATACTGGTAGCATGTTCTGTTGAGAAACTTGTTACTTTGACACTTGCCACCTATTCAAACACTGTTGCAGAGCAAGTACAGTCCTTTATGGCAACAGCACTGTCAAATGGCAGTGGCCTGCCTCAGCAAGACAATGCAATTAGACTGCAATTGAGGAGTGTGTTAACCTGACCTCCAAATTCTCCAGATCACAATCTGACCACTTATCTGTGGGCGGTGCTGGACAAACTAGTCTAATTCATGGAGGCCCCACCTACTACCAGGATCTGCTGCCTCCATCTTTGTGCCAGATACCTCCGTTGTGTGGAGTCAGGGCTGTTTGGCAGCTTACAGGGGAACCTGTACAATATTAATATTATTTAAAAACCTTGTAAACACTGATTACTGATAGTTCTTAGCAATTCTGTACCAGTCTTGATTTGTCAAAGAGAAGACAGGGGTTATCAATTTAGTCTGATCTGGCAGCCATACAGAACCACAGGCACATTCAAGTACATTTATTATACTATACATCTAAATATGAGCTAAATATGGTTTTTAAACCATAAACAGAAGCCAAACACCACCGAAGATCTCAAACTTTTTATTCCAGTACTGCCTGTTCAATGCCAGACCACAGAAATAACATGGTCTTCATTTCTTCACCGTCAGGATTACATTGTATGTTCCAATAATTTATCTTTAAACACAAAAGTTTCTGTACATATAAGAGGGGCTTTTAGAACAATTTGAAAATCCTTAATGATTTTTTTTTAAAGCAAAACAGCTGTTTACCAAATGTACATGGTAATACAATTAATAGCAATCGTGGCCTTATCAAGTAGATATGATAGTTTGCTGTAACACATAGTGGCCCACTGTTAAAGATAATAGTGTTAAGTGCAATCACTTTTTGTTTAGTATTTTTTTTTTTATCAAAGATGAGGTACATTCCAGTTCAAACACAAACTGTAAACTATAATTTACACTTTAAGAAACCACCCCAACAATAACGAGCTCATTTTAGTGGATGCCTCAAGACAATTTTATAAAATAAAAAATAAATAAATAAATAGATTGCATTTTGCCATCCACTACTGAAGCCTCGTTAATCCAAAAAGCAAGGAAACATGCATTGATCCTCAATAACCAATACCTCCTTCCACCTTGTATTGTTTGTCCTCAAAGCAATAATACAGTTCTTTTCTTCACATAATATCTGAAGGTGCCCACTGCAGCACCTTCAGGTACGACGTGCCTGTTACACTTAACGCTAAATCCTTAGAACATGGATGCAGACAGATAGTAACATCTTCCACAGTGCTTACAAAAATATGGCAAAACAAAAACAAAAAAAACAAACAAAAAAAAAGAAAAAAAAGAGTTGTCAGATTAATGAGATGTTTAGCTCAGCCACTCTCTGATGGAGACGCACTGAACCGTCGTCATGTAAAAGCAACTACTAATCGCCTAGAACCACTTTTTTATACTCTGACTGCACTAATGTCAACACTGATGCGCAATACTTCCAACTGAACGGCCGCATTTTGGATAACTGCAGATATTGAATTCTGTGAAATACTATTTCAGTGCTTTGATAATGCAGGTTTTGCAAATTAAATGCTTTAAAACTGCACTGTTACACAAACCGACGTTGTGGAGACGGGTAAATGGGGCCCTCTAAACCTACACACATCCTTCTGCAGATAATTTAGGAAAACATTTTTGCATGAAAATGATAGTTTGTTCCCTTCAATTGTCTTGCAAGTTCGTATATATGTGTAATAGTAATAACAATGCTAATAATAAGCACAGCATTCAAGTGTGAGTGTTGGTGAGGCTGCACTAAAAAGCAGAAGTCCACGCCGAACAGCCATTAATACGCTTAGTCTAAAAGCGGCATCAAAAAAATAAATGGACTGGTTGGTGGATAAGTCTTCGGCCAAGGTGACATTGGTTTGTTTGAACCAATCCTTAAAATGCACAAAATTAACTCGATATTATAAGCCCATCAGGGCCTGTAACTTGGGTAAGTAGAAAGAATTCTATGATTCTATGAGATGGGTTGTTTTTACAGTTACGGACCTTAACGACTGCTGTTCAGCACTTCATGCCATTTAGTTCTTAATTATACAGTCTCAGTTAGCCTCGCCAACAATGCATTAAAAAAACGCAGACTCTTCTCTGTCATTTACCATCCCTCTAGCCTCTAATATAGATGCTGTAATATGAGGGAACTGGAGGGAATATTTTTCCACAAACTGGAAAAAACCTGATGTAAAAAAAAACAAGTACAGTGACAGAGAGAGAGGTACTGTGCTTGTATAGAAAGAGACAATGCAAGAAAAAAACCTAGCAAGACACTAAACAGATCCTAAACAAGGGACCAAGGAATGCAGACGTGTGTCATTTTTCGGTAACTGCTGCAGCCATGGGTGTTCGCATAGTGCCTCTCGCTGTGATGGCCAGCTCTTCAATCTCTGCATTCAAACGTCTGATAACCCACTCCATCGCCTCGCGACCCTACAGACATAACACAGAGCAGAGCCACAATTCAGGAAAATGATACATTTAAAAAACATCATACCATTGTAAATGATGTGGAAAAATAACAGTCAACAGTAAAAGGAATGGTGTTGCTATGACAAACTTTTCATTGCTTTTCAAACATTCTGCATATTATTGCTGCCCAAAAAAAGACCATTTAGTTCCATTTCAAACACGTTTACATTATTCGAACACCGCAGCTGTCGGCCACATTCTGCAAAGCACTCATGATGAACGAACCCAAAAAAGGGTCCAAAATTAAGCAATAACATTAAGAATTAGAAGTAATTAATGTTTTCCTACATAATGCTTTAGGCAGAACTACGATGATGATGTTGGCAAGCTAACAGATTAAACGGCTACTTCATTAATATTCATCTCAGACTTTGAAGTAATGTATAAGTTATGAAACGGCCACAAACTTCAAATGTCTGTTTAAGTTACATTTGCCTTAATCAGCAGGAAACTCGTACATGGTTGGAGATAAAATGGCTCTTTATATACTCAAGAGACTTTTTCTCAGTACGTATTGAGTAGGGGAGCAACTTCTTTTTTGTTTTTCAAATAGTAAAATCAATAAGTGACTGAACTTTGTGTTACAATAAACTGGTACCTGGATTCAAGGAAAATAACGTATTTACTCGTGACAAAATCACTGCAACATATGGATTTTTTTAAAAAACACTGTGTCTCATGAAAAGAATAACATTAAATATTCTGATTCTGATCAATGAATGAAAAGAAGACTAAAATGGTATTCACCTGTTCACTCTGGTTATGCCCTTAGATCACAAGTCAGTAGTTTAATTATATGACCTTTCGGACTTTGGCAACAGACTGTACTTGATTGTGCCCTGTCAACTCCTCTGGGTGGTTTCAGCACTGACTATTTGACTACAGTCTGACTATAAGCCATCAGTGTGTGTACAGCAACAGACTTTAGCAGACATAAACTTAGTGCCAGGGCTTTTATGTGACATTCCAAAAAAAGAAAAGAAAAAATAAATCAGTAGGTCTCGACCTGCGTGAGTACAGGAATACAGAGATGCTTATAAATTCAAGCAAAGCTCCCTTTAACAGCCTTGTTAAAACATTAAAACTACCATTATATTGATTTGTTATTCTGCATATTACCCCCCTTAACACAGGTCAACAGGTCAAAATCATCAGAGATCAGTTTCTGTGGGTTCTGTAGTGTTTTTCATGCTGATCTCAGATCTGTGTGTAGTGTCTCCTGCAGGT
>JBBPDB010000108.1:4808174-4818960 GCA_037974465.1 Brachypetersius altus
ACGTTGTTCTTCTCTAGGGCTCATGTATTGTTGGGTTAGGCGTTGGCTAGTTATTATGTGACAGTTGTTGTATAGATACTCTGACTGCAGTATCTTGGTTAAATAGTTGATGTGGATTTAAGCTGTTTTCAGGTAAGAAACAGTTGTGGACTTCTTAAGCACTGATATACGCCGCTCTGGATAAGAGCGTCAGCTAAATGCCGTAAATATAAATGTAAATGTGTTTTTGATTAAACAAGTGCTATCATCTGAACACAAGTCCCAGCTGAAAAATAACTGTCTCATACCTTTAAGGCGATTTCGTTTCTGACCTCTTCAGGAATCCATTCAGCTGTGTGGAGGTGGAAGCGGACCTCCGCCTTCGTATTGACTGAAACACATCACTCATTAGAAACGATAATGTGGAAGATTTTTCACATCTTGGACACAGTCTAAACGTTTGATCGCAGTTCTGAACGCCCTCCTAACCCAAATGAAATCACACCTTTGTTTACGTGTTGTCCGCCCGGTCCGCTACTCCGGCTGTAGGCGATATTCAGCTTGTCTGGAAGACACACACCACAGATTAACTCCAACACACAGCACCTCCTGTATCATCTGCTACTCCATGCAGCACACGTACCGACTGGAACGGCAGGAGGAGGCGGATCGCCCTGTCAAATACAAAAACAACCAGTTATCACATGATTTTTACGAGCAGATAGCGCTGTGACTCATCCTCACAGCTTTAAAAATAAGGATCAGCAAAGGTGGAGGAATTCAATTACTTGGGCTGAACAGTCCAGAGTAAGGGGAAGTGTGAAAGAGAGGTGAAGAAGACAGACAGGGTAGCTCGAGGACCTTTTGGAGGAAATGGCTTTGGTTTGGATATGTGCTGAGGAGAGTAGATTGTTAGGAGAAAGATGCTGAGCATAGAACTGATAGGGACAAGGAAAAGTGGAGGCCTGGTAGGAGGCTTGTGGATGTGGTGACGGGAGGACATGCAGGCAGTTAGTGCGAGAGAGAAAGATGCAGAGGATAGAGGGAAATGGAGACGGCTGATCCGCTGAGGCACCCCCTAATCGGTAGCTGCCGAAAGCAGAGGGAGGAACAAGTAGTTTCTCTCGTTAACGCGGATATCATCCTCCCATTGTCCTGAACAGCCTACCTGTGAGTTCTTGGCCGTGTGATGTTGGCTGCTGCTAAGATGACGGGAAAAACTGTCCTGTTTTAATCTGGTGATATGCTGCAAGAGTCCAATCCTGTGTATAAACCCTACGTGCTGAGACAAACGTAGACAGCATGACGCTAAGGGAGCCGCCATATTGCCTTGACCGAGCAGCTGTTTCCGGGCAACGGGTGTTTACATTGACAAATATGTTTTATTACATAACAATTAAGGATTTCATAGAGACGAATGTAGTTTTTCTTTGTTTAAAGTAAAACTGTTGCATTTTAAGCGTGCAAATTTGAATGATTTAATTCCACAGCAATAAGTTAGGTTCCACCGAGATTTGAACTCGGATCGCTGGATTCAGAGTCCAGAGTGCTAACCATTACACCATGGAACCGCTTGGAAAGCGGCCGTCTTTATGTGTTTAAGAGAACTACTTCATAATATGATTAGGTATTTTCTGTTGTTTAGAATGGAATAGGTCTGTACAGTGCAACGAGATAAGATTTGCTGCTCTATAAGTGCTTATCATTATATACATGCATAACAAATGACAACTAAAGTGTGTTGTCAAGTAGAGAATGTATCACCTGTACCAAAATAGATTAGTATTTAATAAGATAAATCGATTAAAGTAAAACAGATAGATTAAACAGATTCGTGTAAATAAAAGACAAAGAACTAGCAACCTGGACCTGATAAACAAATAGGTAAATGACTACAACTAACAGCATGGGTATCAATAGCCACAAGTCGGTATCAAGTATAAATAATTAAGAAACAATAAACAGTACTTAACGGTACTGAACTGAATCACATTTCATTTTAAACTTACCTTAATACACTACCCTTGTAAAATATGGATATTACCACTGTATGGACTGTACTGTAATTCATGCACACGTGATTTCGAGATTTCTTTGGTATGCGCAGCGTAATGATTTAATTACATTTACAGCAATAAAAACCCTCAGCAAAACAGATGGCACCATCTGCCAGAGCTGCATCACATGGCAGCAGCCAATATATGCTTGCTTTGTGTTCTCAGTACTAAAAAACGTATACGGTTATATTTGTAATATATATATGGAATATATACGGAAATTTGGCTGTTACAAAATTATGTTACAAAATTAGTAAATTGTATATTTTGTAACAGTAAAATGCACGAAAAAAAAATGTTGCCACGAAAAAAAAAATAAATAAATAAATGCGGAGGATATTTGAGGCCATGAACCGCGATCTTCGCAGAGACACTTTACTGCAGATATCTATTTAATTACATGCTTACATTAACTCTTCAATACGTTTCCAGATGTTTATTTTTGCTACTCTGCCATTACGCACACTTTATTTTGAATTACCCGTCCCAAGAATTTCTTATAGCTAATACATGTGATACAGGTCAACAAATGTCACCTGCATCTGTAGATTAAGCAGCTTTGCTGAAGCGTGTTTCTCTAATGAGCAGTAACGCGCTTAACAAGACACGTTACATGTGATGTACTGGAAATCATATGCAGCAATGTGTCTTGGACACACTTAAGAAAGTCTTTACTCAGTGTATGCTGTTAATGAATGATAAATCAAAGCACTTTATTGATCCCAGAGTAAATTGCTTTATGCTATAACTGCACACAGAGACACAGACAGGAACCATATAAAATCAAAAATCAAAAATAAAGATAAAATCTGTATTTAAAAAAATCAGTATGAAATAATTTACGCTGTATCCACAAATGCTGGATATAAATACCATAGATAAGTAACTTACACTTAAGTGGATTACTAATGGCACCGATTAGGAGTATGTTACTACACGTAGTATATAAGTAATATTGACACAATAGTGATATTCGCATGTTGAGACTATTGCACATAAGATATTGCAAGATAATGCACATAGTCATACTCATAATGATGGTTATTTAAGGTTGGTAAGAAATTACACAACAAAGAAGCAACAGGCTCTTGCACTGATTATTGTGCGGCAAAACGTTTGTACACCCAACTGCTCATCCAGAATTTCCTCTGAAATCAGTGCTAACGGGGAGTGTGTTAGAAAAAAAAATGTTCTCCACCCCAGATGGGACTCGAACCCACAATCCCTGGCTTAGGAGGCCAGTGCCTTATCCATTAGGCCACTGGGGCTGCGACATACCGTGAGTGCGCTGTAACAACTTTACTCATACGAGTTCTTTGTAAGGCGTTCTCGTTACTCGGTCGTGAGTAAAGTTACAATTGTAAATCTAAAATAAAAATAAAAGTGTAGTAAGATGACTGAAGTTTTTGAGCCCGTTTTCAAAACATCGACGTTACCTGAAAGAAGCTCTCCCTTGTACACTCTATCGATTAGTTGAAACTGTTGTCTTAATCTGACTTTATGTCAGAGAACACCACCTCCTCTTGATTCTCAGACAAATTTAACAGACAATGTAGACATTTTAGACTGAAATCGGTAGTAGCTTAGCGTGTTTGTATTAAAACTGGATCCGTTGCTCCAGTTGATTGCTATTCCTGTGTGAGCTGTTGGAAAGGAAGGGGCTGCAGGAGAGCTGGCACTCAGCCTTCCTCACCAAACAGCACAGAGACACTCCTCTAACGAGCGGAATGCTGTCTTTTGGTTAAAAACAACTGGGCAATCCTGACCATCTAAAAGGCTTCATAACCTACACACGCACCATGAATTTATTGCCGTCTAACCCCCACGGAAACGGGCTTCTTTATGCTGGATTTAACCAAGACCATGGTATGTTTACTGTTGTTGGCTAGCTAAGCTAACTAGCAAGCTAACGTCATTCTGGATGATGTTGATAGCTAACGGTGACTAGCTAACCTTAGTTAATAGGTGGGGTCACTAGCTTTTGAGGAGTATTTGGTGTTTAAAATGCTTCATGGGACTAAACCGTTATTTAAGTACATAGAAATGGGAGACCCTGTGGTCATTCTCAGCAGTTCTTCTGGCATCTCAAGTTTTCTTTAGCCTTTAGCCGCACTAGCCATAGCTGCCCTGTCAAGAGTTTTTGTGTTAAACCTAACCGTTCAGGACGGGTGTTTATATAAATATGAGTATAACGCAAAAACACAAACTAGTTATACATTTCATGAGCGGATGCTTTGTGGACTAATATGCTGCAAAATGTGTGTTCTTTTCTAACATGAGCTAAGTGACTGTTATGGTCCATAGCTGTCAGAACGACTAGCAGGGTTCTGTTGAGAACCCAGCACAGAGCTGATAACAGTATTGTATTCTCTCGTTTCAGGATGCTTTGCATGTGGGATGGAAAACGGTTTCAGGGTGTACAACACAGATCCTCTTAAGGAGAAAGAAAAGCAAGGTGACTATTGCATGTGACCTGTCTGCATACGTAACTATCTGCACACCAGTCACTGATAGATGGAGGATTTACTGTAATAAACATCAAACCTTCAGCAAGGCTTTAGATGTCAGTAGGAACCGAGCAACCCTAGAGCATCACATTTAGAACATTATAGCTCCTGCAAAATGCCCCAGCCTCAAAAAGTACTCAGAAAGGTCATATGAGGAAGTTATTCAGTCTTGCCTCCCAGCACATGTGATTTTCCAAAGTGATTTCTCATACTCTAGACAGCAGTCTGAGCTGTTATAGAGGGTACTTTGTCAGTAAGGTGATACGCATTTCCTAAAGTGGGTTTGACAGATAATTTATTTTGGTCAAACATTGCTTCTTAGTGAAGATGATGACTTTTTTTACAGGATGGGCTCTTAAAAAGATGAGCTGTCAAGGTGTTGTCAACAGTGTGGTTGTTTTTCAGAGTTTCTCGAAGGTGGGGTAGGGCATGTTGAGATGCTTTTCCGATGCAACTATCTTGCACTTGTTGGTGGAGGCAAGAAACCCAAGTACCCACCTAATAAAGGTATGTTCAGTCTTTTACTGTAATAATATGGACATTGAGATATACCTGCCTATTGTAGAGGCCAGTTTTGTGATCATGATTTGAAACATTTGAAAACGGGTCATGCTGCTGTAGATGTTGTAGATTCTGTTAGAATACAGTACCTGACTTATTTACTGTCAGTACTAGGGCTGGGCGATTCATCGAAAAGTAATCGAAATCGACATTCAGAACCTATAATGGATCAAATTTTTCCAAGTCGATTATTTCGATTACTCTCCCTTTAAAAACACTACCGCGTGTGGAGTCACGTGACCCCGCTCCGTTATGTTACGTTATTCCGCCGACATGTCGAGCACGGAGAGCTTAAACACTGAGACAACTGAGCAACTCATCAGTGAACTATGCGGGCAACAAAATAAAAAATTAATTAAATAATCGTTCATTAATCGTAATCGAGTTTAAATGTTCAATTAATCAATTAATTTTTATTTTAGACCAAATCGCCCAGCCCTAATAACAGCTACTTTTAAGTAGCTGCATGTCCTTGAAGCTATGGCACGGGTTGTGTGAGCGCTAACACCCCGTTTAGAATTAAAAGAGGCCATTTTTTAAATATAAACATTCATATTAATTAAACATATTATGATTGTATGTATTCAATATTTAAATACTAACATAAGGACAGCACATATTAATGTACCCCAGAAAGCTTGTAGTTGCTACAGTTATTATGTTAATATAATAATTGCAGTGCCCAGGCATGTACACTCTACTAATTAAACCACACGGTGGTTGGCGGTGGAGTTAAACACTTATGAACAGTCGTAAGGAAGTCATAACCTTCATAGAATGTGCAGCGTTCATTTTTGTATTATATTTTTACATTTTCAGATATGATGTAACGTGTAAAGAAAAGGTGCATCAATAATTCTAATTTCAGACATGAGCTGCTCACATGGCAGCATTTTCTTTGAATCCTGTAACAGGTATTTAATCGCCACATTCTTTCTTGTGCAAACAAAGTCCTGGCACCAGATCGAACAGACCCAGAACTCAACTCAAGGACAACTCCTGCCAAAGCCCGTACCGGCCAGGAGCGTCTTGTTGAGATTTCTAAAACTCCGCCAGAGCTTCTTCTGCTACTCTTTAACTGAGCAAAGTCAAGCTCAAACAGTAAAAGTCAAAGGCAAGAATGAGACGCGGTTTCACAGAAACGCTGGTATTTGTTCAATGACTGAGCCATTTCAGCAGCAGTGCTGACATTAAACCAGTTCAGACGGTTTACTCTGACCTGACCCCGGTAAACACTGGGGAAGTGCTGCGACTCTCATATCCAGCTCTGAGTGAAATGTGGCGCACATTCATGAACCGGTACTCGGTAGAATGTGGTAGAACTAGAATTTATAATGTGGGAACCTATCAATTAAAGTTTATTATAGCTTCAGCATCATTTATAATTACAGGTGAGCTAAACTGCCCATCCGTTGTGTTTCCTGCCCATAAAGAAATTATACATTTGTTTTTTAATTTACATACTTTTACATGAGTCCTCTGCATTTAACCCATTACACCGGAGTGAAGCACTGGGCTAAAGACCATGGCTCCCAGGGAGCAGTGTGTGGGGACAGCACCTTACTTCAGTGGTGCCGCTGGCAGTCCTGGGATTCAAAACCAACAGCTTTCCGATTGCAGGGGCAACTCCCTAACCACCAGACCACCAGCTCTGTCACCATAACATCTACTGCTTTCCACATGATTTTATCTGGTCCAGAGTTTCCCTCTTGAGGACGTTCAGAGCTGATCTATGAGTAACGATTGTCCTTCCCTGTGCCTCCCATATGGAGAACAAATCACTAGGTTTGTCCTCTCAGTGCTTGGAGTGTTACTCATCTAAAAGTGTGGTCTCAGAGTTCAAACGAAGGAAAGACGTGCCACAGATTAACGGAGTAATTGGTGTACTCTATTTTTAAACGCTGCGACATAGGGCTGGGCGATTTGGCCTAAAATCAAAATCTCGATTAATTGAACATTTTGACTCATAATGAACGATTATTTTTTGCCCTCATAGTTCACTGACAAGTTTTGTACTCTAAATATTCTCACATATTACAAGTGAGAGATTTCTGAATGAAGGGTGCATTACTTGATTTTCAAATAATTGAAGGAAACACACACACTATCTACTATTTATATTTTTAAAGGGAAAGTAACCGAAATAATCGACCTGGAAAAAGTGGATCGATTATAGGTTCCGAATGTCGTTTTCGATTAATCGCCCAGCCCTACTACAACATCTGAAGTTCAACATATGTGTTGTCTAAGGAGATGCACAGTGACTAGTCGGCAGCTGATTACTCATATACTTGTTTTAGGACTCACTTCCAGGATATCATTAAGAGAAGGGGGGCTTAGAATGGGAGAGGGTCCGTGAACTACAGGGCCTCTGATTCATTCAGGCTTTCGTGGTTCATAAGAATGGTTTTATTCTCTAGACACTACTCCAATAAAGCCAAGGTGAAGGAGATCAGAGTGGCTAAAACAAGCATAACCCCTGATATAGTCTTGCCTTACATTTCTTTTCTCCCTCTTGCAAGATACCATGTATCCCTTTGTGGGAGGAAAGGAAATTACCAGATAATAAAAAAACAAAAGGCACAACTGAAAGCTTTTGGTGCGTCTGAAGCATCCCCCCCTCCCATCCCCGTCTGAATTTTGCTCCATGAGAGCAAGACGTTCTGAAACACCTGGGGCCATTTCACTTGCTTTCTCTTTTTTCTTCACATCCGGAAAAAAGGCAAGACTCAAACCTGGCCTTGAAAACTGTGATATATAATTAAGTAACATTACCAGGAGGCTATCTGTCTGACTGTCTGTCTGTGTTCCTTTTTCTGCATTTGTTCAGTCTCTTGCTAGGCTAAATAAACCCAAACTAATTAGACGACACTTTCTGTGGTCCTGGGAGTATAGAGTCAGACGCGGCTGACTGTCTGTCTAGACAAACCGGGGGAAAATGAACGAAGGAAAGCAGAGAGTGGGATAAAAACATATGTACATGTTCATGCTCAGTAGAGTTACTGATCAGAAGCAGGAAAGAAATTGTATTTTTTATCTAGATCGAGACTAATCTGTGCAGTTGAAAATATCCACGTTTCCTGCTATGCTAAACCTCACTGCTGTGTTTTATCAACGTAACCTGTTCACGTTTGCTCAGGCGGCTCACAAGACCACAGCAGCAGGCTTCCGTCTCAGCGATAAATTAGTCACTAATGATTAGACGGGCTATTGTCCAGACAACTCCCAGGCAGCCAGGATTTTGGAGCAGACGGCACGTCACACACAGTCAGCTGATGAGAGCGACTGACTGACTGACAACTCCACAATCACACCGCATCCCCCGAAAACGTCTGCATCCTCTTCATTAACATATCACCTAGACATGGACAGCGCTTTCTGTATCCTCCCAAATACAAAGTATTCACACTCCTTGACCATAATCTGACACATTTTAGAGGTCAGCAAAGTCAGACACTACAGTAAATCTCAGAAACCTGCACAACAGGATCAACTATTACTATTATTATCGGGCGCAGTTACTGATTTGTTGAAAAATTGTTCCACTCGGATTGAAAACGACTTTAACTGTAACAAGTCTGGCATGATCTAATCTGAGCTCATTATCAGCTGAACACAGTCTGCTGTCTGTCTGCCTCTCTGTTTCTGTCTTTCTGTCTTTCTCTCTGTCAGTTTGTTAGTCTCTCTGTCTGTCTATGTGTCAGTTTATTTGTCTGTCTATGTCTCTGTTTATCTGTCTGTCTGTCTGTCTCTGTTTATTTATCTGTCTGGCTGGCTGTCTAGCCCAAGTCAACTTTGTTGTGACGACATCAAGTTAAAAAAGAAAAATCCTTGGTAATCAAACCCACACAAGTAAATATACTCTCTGGCGAGGTCTTAACCATGTTTTCAGACCGAAAAGCCAGGACCCATTCTTTTAAAGTTGTGTCCTGCTAGCTGGGGAGGGGAGAGGAGAGTCAGCCTCAGAGCTAGCAGAGCCGGCTAGCCAGACAGCCTGACCCAGACAGCGGAGTTACAAAGTTACAGGCTCCGGACCAGACAGGTCTGGAGGTTAATAAACAGGACTTCAGTTTTTCAAACACGAGGATAAAGGGCGAGAGACATCTGTAGTTAATGAAAACAGAAGTGGAGGGTGTACTTACTGATCGCCATACTCTGGTACGACGTGGACCGTTTGCAGTTACACGTACAGGACACATTGGTCTGAATGTCCACTGTCCCGTTTATTAGACCCATGAAGCTGAGCATTTAAGACCTGGACTCGTAGTTAGTGGCAGTTGGAGGAATACCGCCCGAGTTCTCCGGTCTGTTCACCTTGTTCTGGGAGGTCGCCGCCGAACGGAAACATTGAGGATGTGTTGGTCTGGGTTCGTCTTCTGCGGGAAAAGTAAATAGTTTTTCTCCCGTCGAGGTCGCCCCCCTTCCCCGAGCCCCGGGCCGAGTGTGGCCTCGGTGCTGGCCCGTTTCCTGCTGTTTTAGTGCCGGGCGGAGGGTCCTGTGCTCCGTCTGGCCGGGACTCTGCTCTCACCTCCCTCCAGCCCACCGCGCCGAGCCTGTGGGCGGGGCTCCGAGCCAGACACCATTACGTCATTAATTTTCCAAACTGTCTTGCCCTGCCTTGCAACTCTGATGTTGTGCAACTGTGATCTACACGTCCAGATTTCCCCTTTTAAAAGCTCTTTTCTATGCATCCTATGCTCTACACTATATGGACAAAAGTATTTGGACACACTTCTTAATCCAAGGTTTGCACTAGGCCGCCGTCTTCCAGTGAAGGGCTTTATCTTTATGCTTCTGCATATCAAGACATTATGGACAACGCCATATTTTATATGGACAAAGAAGGGGCAACTTCAACTTCTCTGTTTTCTGTTCATCTTATTATTCTAAATGTGTTTCAATCATACCCATTGTATGATTGAAACACATATAAAATCAAGCATACCAAGACATTTCGGACAACGCCATGCTTCCAACTTTCCGGACGCAGTTTGGTCCATAAAAGTCCCCAAAGACAAGGTTGCATGAGTTTGGTGAGGAAAAAGTTGACTGGCCCTCACAGAGCCCTGACCTCAACCTCATCCAACACCTTTGGGATGAACTGGAACTGAGATTGTGAGCTAGACCTTCTCGTCCAGCATCAGTGTCTGACCTCATAGATGCTCTACAGAGAGAATGAACATAAATTCTCACAGAAACTCAAATTCTCAGAGAAACTCCAAAATCTTGTGGAAATCCTTCCAAGAATAACGAAAGCTGTTATAGGTGCAAATGAGAAACACCTCCACAATAAAGTCTGTGTTTGAATGCAATGTCATTAAAGCCCCTGTCCATGTAACAGTAAGGCATCCATATACTTTTGTCCCTGTAGTGTACAGCAGTATTAACTTCAGCTGGCTAGAGTAATACCTGAGTGACTGAGGGGGTTTGACCTTTTCCATATGTTATATGTTAATGTCCATATGTTAATGTGCTTATAAATAAACATGACTTGACTTGACATTATTTTAATCACTGTCTAAATGTATTTCTATTTTCGGTTTCTGTTTTTTTTAACGTTCTTTCGTTTTTGTTTTTTTTTAAACGTTCTAACGTTCTAACGTTCTCTAGTGCAGTGGTCCCCAACCTTTATTTGGTCACGGACCGGTTTAATATCAGAAACTATGTTCACGGCCCGGCCTT
>JBBPDB010000108.1:4909268-4920302 GCA_037974465.1 Brachypetersius altus
GTCTATACAGGAGTAACATCACTATTTACGTTCTAGCACTGCAGGAGACAGCAGTTCAGTGGAAACTGTACAGTACAGTACAGTCTATACAGGAGTAACATCACTATTCACATTCTAGCACTGCAGGAGTTCAGTGTAAAATTGTAGTGTAAAAAGTGCGGATTTTTACCTTTACATTTTCTTTCAGGATAATGTTTTAACCTGAGTTCAAAATGAAATTGAAGTGTTTTTGGAGCATATTTGGGGCATATTTAGGATTTACACTATGAAAAGAAACATTTTAGGCACATATGTCACTCATGTATGGGACATTTTTCCTAATTCTCTTGCTGCTATGTACCATTTTTGCACAGTTATTTATTGCTGTCCACATCAATCTTTAAATACCTTTGACTTTTTTGCACACTTGACACTGCTGCCAGAATACAGTATTGGGCATAGTACTGCTTCTGTCAGCTGCACTGTATGTTGTCTTGTAAATTATTGTCTTTAGTCTTGTCCTGCTTGCGCTTATGTAGTCTTGTTGTATTGTTATTAATGGTGCTCTGTCTTTTTTCTTTGTGCTGCTTCATGGACCTAGAGGGCCACTGTTTCCTTTCACTGCATATTGTGTGTATATGTGTGTGCTTTTCTCCCTCTAAGCACAAAGACTAAAGACATATGGCTAGGCTTAACATAATTGCTTGAATGTTTGAAGAGATATTTCAATGTCCTCAGAGAGATAGGCCAACATCATCCACTGAGGAGAAAATAATGATGACTGCTTCTCATCCAAAAGGCATTTCTAGCTCTAGCATAGGGTAATCTACAAATTTTTTAATAAAAACATCGGTTACACTTCCATGTCTTCTATTAAAGCTTTAAGAAAAGTAGCAATGTTTATTTGTTGATTTTTATCTATCAGCAGCTCAGAGTGCACCTTTGGCTTTTCTGGGAGAGTACGATGCCCCATTCAGTCAATCACTCATTAGCTGCTGCAAATATTTGTTCATAAAGTTCTAATGTAGGTTGGGTTGTCAAATGCCAAATGCATGCAATGATGGAAAAGTTATCTATAATGCATAAATTGGGAGTAAACCAATACACTCCTGTAGGACAAAAAAAAATAATTCCCTCTTTAAACTGGAAACACCTGCTTTCAAAAAAGCATCAGGTCAAAAAAAGCATCCCATCACTTCTGTCCATATAATGTCATAATTTCTTATATATAAAATGAACAAAAGTAATGGGACGTATCACACCCACGAAAACCAGCTGAGACCTAAGACTCTAGGAGGACATAATTATTGGGACGCCTCCCCATCACACACTTTATTCAGATACATAGAATTTCATATGGAGCTGGTCCTTCTTGGCAACTGCTATATTGGTTCCGCCCCCAAGCTCTGGACTCTGAGGGTAACTTGATTTTCTATAACAAACTAGATAAAACATGAATTCCCTGCAGTGGCAAATAGCTTTGGTTTTATATTTAATTTGATAGGTAGACTTATTATTTTTCATTTTAATTCATAGTCTTATTTCTATTTGTAAAGTGCGTATCTGCGCTCAGTGATATCTTGTATGAAATGTTTGGATATATAATTTAAAAAAAAAAGAATAATGACTATATAATTAGGGTGACTTGGGTTCTCAAAGACTTACTTTTAGTCATTATTTGGGTAGCACACATATTATGAATGCCTTTGGCAGAATTCAAATGAGCCATTTTAATCTAGATTAATTCCAATATTACAGTGAGATTAATCTAGATTTAAAAAAATTATCTATGCCCAACCCTAATACATATATATATCTTATAATACACATGTTCATATTTTATATTTCTAGATGGTATAGTGGGCTTATTATACTGTCCTGTGTGTTTATTATTTTATTCTATTCTATTGCTCTTAATTTTTGCTGCTCTTACATTTGTTCTGTCCACTTCTTGACAATGCAAATTTCCCCCTTGTGGGACTAATAAAAGTTTATCTTATCAAATATTCAATCCAGTTCCACCCACTATCTAGGATTCCTCCCTCACACCAAGACTGGGATGGTGGAGGCAACCATGTGGTTAGTCTGGTCCAAGTGAAGCACCACCTCATTTTCAAATTGCTGCAAACAGATTGTTGCTCAGGTCAGCATGACTGGAGGAGAATTCGGTTACATCTGCAACACAGCTTTTCACAGTCTCGATTTCTGAAGGAATACTGAAGCAGTCTGGGAAGAAAGGCATTGTAACAATAAATAATTACACAGAACAGGAGCAAAACTGACAACTGAACTGCAATATTTGAAACACAATGTTTTCTTTTCTGCACTGTATTATTTCTAATCAGTTTAATCAGTTAATCCTAATTTAATTCTAATTTGATCAGTTTTTATTTTAGTTTTTGTTCTCAGGCTTAACATTCATGAACAGTTAGTCTCGAGAAAGAGTGATTTGCAAGTCATTTTAAGGCCAAATCCCTTGAGTCACCCACTCAAGTGAGCATCTCTGATTTCTAATGACAAGTTTATGTATGAAAGCCTGAACCTACAGTTCCTGAACCTACAGTCTAGTCTAGCTATTCAGCTAATAAAATATTCCAAAAGGAAATGGACAATGCTCAGCAAAAGTCCAGAAAGCAAAAATGTGTTTACTTTTGGTGAGCCCATAAATCCTCATGTTCCCTTTCCCTCAGTGAAAGTACATGAAATCTGTCAGAGGAGAAAGCGGCAGGGAAAACAGCAGCAGAGGAGATGCTTCTGTGGCATGACAAGAAAGCATATTGATTTCTTTTGAGGGTCACTGGGCATGATGAGAGTCTGCCCCACGTGCGCGTGAGAGACAGAAACGGCGTTTGTGCGCGTGTGTGCGAGGGCATTGCTGAGGGAAGGATAGAATAACAGAATGTTCGCTTCCATTCAGGAGAGGTAATACCCTCAGAGCTTCTTAATGCCTGATTTCACAAAAAGAGTGATGGGCCGAGTCGGATGTGCCTCGATGTGACAGCTTGCTTTTCTTCAGCCTGTGACCTAATAAACAGTATCAGAGTCAAACGAGCGTCTCTGAAAAGAAGAAGGAACCTTAAAAGCCTCTGCAGGCTGTACGTGCAGGTTATTAATGGCCTCCGGTCCATATCCAGTAGTGATGATCACGTGACAGTTTTATAGAATAGACGGTTTACAACTTCTTCTGGTATGGTGTTGTAGAAGGGAAGTGAAAAAAAAAAACAATGTTAGACATTTTTCACTATTGTCAATGTCCATTGGGCAGCTGGGTGCCTAGTGGTTAGAGAGTTAGTCCTGTGATAAGAAGGTCATGGGTTCAAATCCCAGGACCGCTAGTGGCACCACTGAGGTACCATCCCCACACGCTGTTCCCCGGGTGCCGTGTTTCCGGCTGCTTCACTTGGTGAATAGATTAAAAAGAGAGAAATATTTTTGTCACTTTACTTTACACACTATCTATTGGTTTATCTATGTGTCTATCTATGGCCCACAGCTTTGATTCTGGAGGACTAGCGTTTAGCACGTTTTTGTAGTTCCTCCGTGCAAACAGACCCATTAAGCCTGGAAAATAACAGATGAGTTAAGACAAATGAGTTGAGTCAGGTGAGTTGAGACAGATGAGTTGAGTCAAGTGAGTTGAGTCAGGTGAGTTGCGACCGATGAATTGAGACAGATGAGTTGAGACAGATGAATTCAGTCAGGTGAGTTGAGACAGGTGTGTGGAGACAGTTGAGTTGAAACAGATGAGTTGAGACAGATGGGTTGAGTCAAATGAGTTGATTCAGGTGAGTTGAGACGGATGAGTTGAGACAGATGAGTTGAGACAGAGGAGACTGTGTAACTTGAGTCAGATGAGCTGAGTCAGGTGTGTTTGAGTCAGGTGAGTTGAGTCAGGTGAGTTGAGCCAGATGGGTTGAGACAAATGAGTTGAGTCAGATGAGTTAAGTCGGGTGAGTAGAGACAGGTGAGTTGAGTCAGATGAGTTGAGTCAGTTGTGTTTGAGTCAGGTGAGTTGAGACAGATGAATTGAGACAGATGAATTGAGACAGATGAATTGAGACAGATGAGTTGAGTCAGGTGAGTTAAGACAGATGAGCTGAGTCAGGTGTGTTTGAGTCAGGTGAGTTGAGTCAGATGAGTTGAGTCAGATGAGTTGAGACAGTTGAATTGAGACAGATGAGTTGTGTCAGATGAGTTGAGACAGGTGTGTTTGAGTCACGTGTGTTTGAGTCAGGTGAGTTTGAGTCAGGTGAGTTTGAGTCAGGTGAGTTTGAGTCAGGTGAGTTTGAGTAAGGAAATCAATAACACTGTGTGGGACACTGTCCCTCCTGGACAGGAGACATGCTCTGGTCTGTCCTGTTCTGTTTTAGTGCCTTTATTTTGAACAGGGATCTCCATTTCAATCATTCAAGCATCAGGTGGGTGAGAAACTACACCTCAGTATAGTTTGTAAATATTCTGGAGGACGTGAGGTAGCCTGTAGACATTCTTTGCAGTTCTTTCCTCAGACAAACCCCTTCCAAACCCCACCCCAGTCCCTGTCCTCCGCCTGTGTTCCAGCGCCGATTGCCATGGTGATGATTCGTCAGCCGCGGCTGGCCTTGGTTTCTATGGTCTGCTCTCATTTCCATCTGAAAGGTTTGTTCTCTTTCACTATCTGGTCTCCTCATCCACTTCAGCCTGTGATACATATCTTGCTGTATGTGTGTGTTTCTCTCTCTTTCTCTCTCTCTCTCTCTCTCTCTCTCTCTCTCTCTCTCTCTCTCTCTCTCTCTCTCTTGTACACGCTCACCATTTTTTCTTAATCCATTTTCTTCTTTGAGAAACCGCAGGGGTGCTGATTCCCATTTTTCTTAGAGCCTGACCCCTATTGAAAGGCCCTGCGACCTCCGTCATAGAGCGTTCCCCACAACTAGAACCAAAAAAGCAAATGAGAAAGTCATGTGTGTGTGTAGGTGTGTGTGTGTGTGTGTGTGTGTGTGTGTGGAGAGGGTTCAATGAATCAAGGACTGCATTTTACCCTTGTTTTTCTGTTTCACTGATCTAATTTGATGTTCAGATACACAGAATAATTTGCTGCTCCCGTGTAGCTATTCTCATCTCTGACATCAAAAGAAAAAAACATAAACTCAGGTTCTTATTAGTGCAAGTCTATATAAGCAGATATTAATGGCTTGTTTTGCTTCTTCCGTTTGATCCGGAGTGCCTTAATCCCATCTCTTCGTCTAACTCTTTGCAGTTCTCCTCCCATCTTGTTGCGATGTGGTAGACAAGGTTTCACGTGTTTTTAGGAGGTTTTTTATCTCACTTGATCTCATTCATTTCTGTAATTCAGTGGTAAAGTGATGCTGCACCATCCTTTCTACAAGTAGCCTAAATTGCAACAAGTAGACGCCATAGACACAAAGGGGCTTTGCAACTGGAAATGTATGGCTAAAGTGAAAATCCACTGCAGAAAACTCAGTTTTCCAGTTTTCTCCAGAATCCAGTCACAGGTGAAAACGAAGTCAAAAATGTTGAAATGGGTCTTTTTAAAGAAATAAACTAAATCTGATTTTTATTTGACAGTGCCGGTGACAGGAAACAGAGGCTGTGATATCTAGAGCACAAATATTCCTATATTTATTTATATATCCATTCTGTACACAAATGTACACACATACAGTATGTGTGTACACACACACTTTACATATAGTTTACATATGCATGTACGCTATATCGTCAAAAGGATTCGCACACCTGCCTTTACATGCTTATGAGCTTAAGTGGTATCCCATTCTTAATCCATAGGGTTTAATATGATGTTTGCACACCCCTTTGCAGCTAGAACAGCTTCAACTCTTCTGGGTGAGCTTTCCACAAGGTTTAGGAGTGTGTTTATGGGAATTTCTGACCGTTCCTCCAGAAGCACATTAGTGAGGTCAGACCCTGATGTTGGAGAAGGTCTGGCTCGCAGTCTCCGCTCTAATTCAGCCCAAAGTTGTTCTATCGGGTCGAGGTCAGGACTCCGGGCAGGCCAGTCAAGTTCTTCCTCACCAAACTCACTCGTCCATGACTTTACTGCTTTGTGCTCTGGTGCTCAGTCTTGTTGGAGCAGGATGGGTTCGTCCCCAAACTCCCCAAACCACTTCCACAAAGTTGGGAGCATGAAATTGTCCAAAATCTCTTGGTCTGCTGAAGCATTCAGAGTCATTTAACTGGAACTTAGGGTCCGAGCCCAATGAGGAAATTTCAGGACTGGACTTGTTGTCCAGGTGGAGTCTGATCACGGTCCCAGGCTGGAACTCTTTGAGCTCCTGAGAGAGACCCGTTCTTTCACTAATGTAACGTTGCAACGCTGATAATGATAAAATAATAATCTTTAAAGCTCATCATAATACTGTCACGGCTCGGCCAGTGACCGTTTGGGGTCACTGTTTTTGTTCTGTTTGGTTATGGGATTTTGGGGACTTTTATTTTGATTCTCAGGTCTGTTTGGTGTCACATGGTTTGGTTTTCATCTGTTTTGTGTTTAGTGCTTTAATGACTGGCTGTATTTAAGTTCTGTTTGTGTAACACCCTGTTGTCAGTCCATCGCCTCTATTTCACCTCATTTATGCTGGTTTCATGTTCATGTTCTGTAGCGGCCATTGAACCAGGTTTCTTTTCTGTTTTCGGTTTTGTCATTAAAGACTCATAGCATGGATCTCTGCTTTCCTGCTTCATCCTTGCCCCGAGGTAAATCACGGGAGCCGACTAGACGCGGCACCCGTGACACCTGGAGTATCTTTGCACATCTGTAAACATACTGAAACAGAAATATTGATTCAGGAAATAGATTTATCATGATACCTGAAATATCACTTAATTGTTAGTAATTGTTGTGGCTTGTTGCATCTTTAAATCTAAACTTCACAAGGGATCGGTTCTGAACTGTTTCTCTGATTTTACTGATTATTTTGATACGATTCAGGTTTATTTTTGAAAGAAAAATGCTCAACACACAGATCTGACTGTTTACACCTTAGCAAGAATACCAATGATGAAGACAATACTTAAATCTTTTTATTTATTTATTTATTTTTTTTTTCTTATGGAAGGATGTATTTTGAGCATGTGCATTTTGAATAACTGAGCATGTGTTCTTTTGTAATATTAATTATTAATAATTACAATTCAGTCAATCGAACATTAATAATTTCACCATCAAGGTTTTTAACCCAGCAAAGTTGAATCACCGCCTTCATACGAATGCAGTGACTGCACCCCTAATCACGCAGCGTTAATAGCGTATTTTCTCCCAAATCTGGTGGTTGTGCATTAGTGGAAGAGTTATAGGGCCAGACATTTTGAGCTCATTCTTGTCAATAGTGGAAAAAAAAACGTCAACCGCCTCATATACCGCAGCCGCCTGGATCAATAGAGTCTCTCTCTCTGAGGAATACTTCTGCTGTTTATTCTCCTCGGCATGCACTGCTTTCACAGCTCAACATCATTTATCAGTTAATCCTGTAGAGAGCTAAAAAAAAAAAAAAACCCAGCAAGCTATGACAATTTTCTTTGATTCTGTGTAAATGACAAAATGACTCAGAGCAGGAATGTTCTGTCTGTCTCTACACAGGCCAGTTTACTTAAAAAGGTGTGTGGGGGGGGGGGGGCAACAACCTTCATCCTTTTTCATTTTATTCCCCTTGAGTCTCTTTCTTTTCGCCACATTAGTTTCCTTTGAGCCTCCTTTTAAGACAGAATGCCACAAAAAAAGCAAGTTTTCAGCAATCACTGCAAGCTTAGCAGGTCTAAATTTCTGCTCTGAGGCCCAAGGGGAATTGCACTCGCTCACTTTGTGCCTTCGTTCGCTCACTAATTCTTTCTTTCTGCGCTTCTGGGTGAGGCTGGTCCAATCATAAAGCCTCGGCCCTCTCTATCAGTTCATTAACCCCGCATTATCGGGTTTCTCCCACTTTTCCCATGAGCCAGCCCTGCACCCAGTATTGCTGTTTGAAAGGCGTCTCCATTTACCCCCCTCTGCGTCGCCTTGAGAAATGACTTCGCCCCCTCCCCTACCCACCACCACCACCTTCATAATTTTAAAAGCCTTTTTTTATGTTGTTGTTTTTCTCTCATATACTAAATGGACCCATAATTTAATATTTTAATGCATGTTAATGTGGTGTTTAACCTTCTCGCAACAATCAGTCGCCCCTAAAAGGTTAAACCTTGAAAGCGAGCCAGTGCAGGCACTTCGCAGTGACACGCCTCTCTTCAGAAAACACCTCTGCCTAATGGATTGGTGCTTGATTGCTCTGGCCCATCATGGTCTCTCTCTCTCTCTCTCTCTCTCTTTTTCTAACTCTGTATATATATATATATACAGTAAACCCCCGTTCCAAGAGGATAGTGAAATACCATGAATTTGTGAAAAATGCTTAAAAATCCCTATTTTTATAGTGTAATCATTAAATATGTCCCCCAGATATACTTCCGAAACACTTTTTTGAACTCATCTTAAAGAAAATAAAGGTAAACCCGTATCCGTACTGTACAGAATGGCTAGAATGTAAAATACCAATGTTACCTCTGTATAGACTGTACTGTAATTCATACACACGCATTTTCTGTTTTCTATGTTATAAGGAGGTAACTACAGTAATACATTCATTTAATTTACTGTAATAAAAAAACAGGCTTTAGAAGAATTACAAAACATAAAACACCCGAGATGTGTCACAAAGCCACAGCCAATCAGCAGCAAGGAGAAATAAATAACACTCTTGGATTGGTCACTTCCAAACCTCCTGCACAGCGGCATTGCACCATCCCTAGACATACTTGCTGTGTTCACTGGACAGTCCCGTCCCCCCCCCAAAAAAAGCACAGTAAATTACACTGAGCTCAGCACCACATAACGAACGCACTAAATTTTTCATCAAGGTGTCCTTAGCCAGTTTCAGGCCAAAAAAACATAGCCAAAGGATCTTGTTTCTCAGTCTCTCCATATTGGTGGTTTCTGTAGCCCTCTGTGTGACACACAGCTTGTCAGTGTCAACACGGGGTGCACCTTAAAGTAACTGGATTCACTAGAAGGGATGCATGGATAATTTTAGACATATACAGCTCTAGAAAAAAATATGCAGCTCTGCAAAAATGTTCAGTTTCTCAGGTTTTGTCTTTTATAGGTGCAAGTATTGAACTGAACAGCTTTTTAACAGCTGACAAATATTTCGCCTAATTTCCGAATAAAAATATTGTTCTTTAAAGCATAACTTGAAATAAAGTACGTTTCTTGTTCACACCAAATTGCAATAATTACCTTCGACATACTTCTAGTAGTGTTTTGCCATCCAACTGGTTTCCATCCAACTGGAGTTAAACTACAAGGGCCCCAAGGTGGTGCAGTGGACAGTGCTGTTGCATCACACCTCCAGGGTTGGGGCTTTGAATCTGCCTCCTTGTGTGTGTGTGTGTGTGTTTTCCTCCGGGGTCTCCGGTTTTTCACAGTCCAGAGACATGCATGTGATTTGAACTGAGGATCCTAAATTGAGAGCCCGGTCTCACGTGTTTTTTGTGCAGCCATCACAAATAACAATTCAATGAAAATAAGTGCTGCAATCACAATTTTTTTTTTTCCATGTTAGGACAAACCTTAATTACCCTGTATTTGAATGCGCACTGCGCTACATCACCAGTATCAGCGCTAACTGGTGACTTAGCAACAGTAGTAGAGAAATAATGAGTTTATTCCTCATTGTTTTTGTCTGCAAAGCGGTTAAAACTGGTTAAAATGCAGTGAGACGGGGAAAGTCCCAAACCTTAACCCTAAACCCAGCCCTAAACCTAACCATAACAGTCACAAGTTAGCACTGATGCAGAAGATGTTATGCAGTACATATTAAAATTCATAGGTTACTGAAGGTGTGTCCTAGCAGGAAAAAAGCCCTCAAACGTGATCACAGTACGTCATTTTATTAAATTGTATTTCGTGATGGCTGCACAAAAAGTCGTGAGATCGGATTGAAATCAACTGTGTGTGTGTGCTTGTCCTGCGGTGGGCTAGCATCCCACCCAGGGGGAGTCACTGCCTCGTGCCCATAGACCCCAGAATAGACCCTAGGCACCTGCAACCCTAGTAAGGATCAAGCATTTACAGAAAAATAATGAATGTAAAATACAAACTTTACACAGAATTGAATTCTTCAGTCTGTTTAGCACAGCGGCTAGTTCGCCAAGATATTTTTTCTCTCGACATTCTCCAACAGGCATTTATCGCAGGGGTTGTTTGGGGTTCAGATGCTTTTCAAGTAAGTGACAGGTGAAGGTCAGAGAGCTGTAGTGAACAGACCATTTAAGCACCATCGAAGAGTGGACTGAACAAAAGGTGCTCTGAATGGACAAGGTTGAAATATGTCAAGCAATCGCACGTAAAATGTTACATCAACACAAACTTAAAGACAGCAGTTGTGTTGATTTTTATTTGTGTGAAACCAATTATAACAAACCCCATTTCCAAAACTGCATTAAATAGTCAAATCTGTAATTTGTTAATTCCCTTGAACCTTTATATAACCAACAGGACAAAGACAGGGTGTTCAGTGATTTCACTGACTAACTTCATTCTTTTTAGTAAAAAATAAACACATTTAGAAATTGATATCTGCAATATGAATTTAAGTTTTTATTGCATTTTTGGAAACTTTTTGGAAATGGGGTTTGTACATTGAAAACACTTTTCTGCCAGTGCACTCTAGAGAATCTTTTTTCACTCCGCATGATTGGACTTTCTTCACTCATTGCCAACCAGGAGTTAATTATCACAGTAATAGACTTAATGGCCAATTTATTAGAAACTCCTCCCTTGTGGTTCCACCTTGTGGGTGTGCAATTAGTGACTTCAGCCCATTCTGTACGTTGATGTGTAATTTGTGTTAGCCATCTTTTAGCCCTTCGGCAATGTCCGGGTATTTTTGAGTGGCGGACCATTTACATTTACGGCATTTTATCAGACGCTCTTATCCAAAGCGACGTCCATTCCCTACCTACAGGGGGCAGTCTCTCCCTGGAGCAACTTGGGGTTAAGGG
>JBBPDB010000108.1:5068296-5084762 GCA_037974465.1 Brachypetersius altus
CTGCACTGACCGGAGAAGCTGAGCTCCGCTCTGACTCACCGCTGCCCCCGCTCACTCCTGCTCCATCCCCCCAGGTCCCTCCGCCGAAGGTCCTCCAAATCTCACTCCATGCCTCCGAAGGCAGTGCCTACGGGCCCCTCACCAAGCCAACTGAAGGTGCTCCCCCTGCCGTCCTGGAGG
This sequence comes from Brachypetersius altus, assembly GCA_037974465.1. NCBI lineage: Eukaryota > Metazoa > Chordata > Actinopteri > Characiformes > Alestidae > Brachypetersius > Brachypetersius altus. The sequence continues at coordinate 5,068,477 of JBBPDB010000108.1, forward strand.
ACGGTGCTCCCCTGCCGTCGTGGAGGACGGCGCTTCCCCTGCGATTGTGGAAGAGGAACTCAGGCCATGTCCCGTTGGCTCTGCTCCTGTTAGCTTCGGCCCTGTTAGCTTAGGACCTGTTAGCTCAGGCCCTGCTAGCTCAGGCCCTGTTTGCTCCGGCCCTGTTTACTCCGGCCCTGTTAGCTTTAGCCTGGAGAGCCCTGCTCCTTTTAGCCCTGCTCCTGTTAGACCCGCTCCTGTTAGCCCCAGCCCTGTTAGCCCCGGCCCCGTTAGCCCCGACCCATGTATTTTTTGGTGGGCGTATAGGGCTAAGGGCGGGTGGGTGGTGGCTGGGGGAGGTTAGCGTAGGGCTAGATGGCTCAATAAAGCTGGTGGCGGGCCCTATCAAGCCTCCTGGAGGGGGCTGCCTGCCTGTCTGCGAGAGGCGCGAGAAGCGTCCCATCCAGCCTTCTGGAGGGGCTGCCTGTCTGTCGGCGAGGGGCGCGAGGGCTAGAGGGCTCAATAAAGCTGGTGGCGGGCCCTATCAAGCCTCCCGGAGGGGGCTGCCTGTTTGTCGGTGAGGGGCACGAGGAGCGTCCCATCCAGCCTCCTGGAGGGGGCTGCAGGTCTGTCGGCGAGGGGCACGAGGAGCATCCCATCAAGCCTCCTGGAGGGGGCTGCCGGTCTGTTGGCAAGAGGCGCGAGGAGCGTCCCATCCAGCCTCCTGGAGGGGGCTGCCTGTTTGTTGGCGAGGGACGCGAGGAGCGTCCCATCCAGCCTCCTGGAGGGGGCTGCCTGTCTGTTGGCGAGGGGTGAGAGGAGTGCCCCATCCAGCCTCCCGGAGGGGGCTGCCTGCCTGTCTGCGTGAGGTGCGCGGTAGGGATCGGGTTGCCGAGCCCAGACTTTGAGACTGAGGACACCGAAGGCCTGCCAGGTGGTGGTGAAGCCACCACTGACTCTGAGGGGTCCCTGGCAGAGGGACCCGGGCCGCGGGACAAGGACAATGTCAGGCGGTCCACACCCGCATCGCCCGGACTGAAAAGGAACCAGCCCGGCCACATGGACAATGAGGGAACGACACAGATGGGGAACGGGGACGTTGTGGTCCATGCCCCGAGGTTAGTCCCCCGTCCCGTGTCACAAAGCAAAAAAAAACAAAAGTTTAAATGAACTAGGAGTTTAGTGCCACAATCAATTAAATCATTTTCAATTATTTTAGACTTCATTTTAACTTTTTTTTCACAAGAATGATCCCTTTCTCAAGTTGTACAATGCTGAGAAACTGACACTTTGTCACAATGGGGGTGGTGGTGGGGGGGTGTTAATCCCCTGTCATGATTTACCTCGGGGCACGGACGAGACTGGAGAACAACGATCCATGCTCAGTTTTTATTAAGTTTAGAATTCATTCTTGGACTCATCAGGCACCAATAGCTTTAAAAAGCAGATAAAGTGATTTTTAGCCTAGCTTCCTGTTTTATTCTTTTCTTTCAGTGTTCCCCTTTTCTAATAAATTTATTATTTTTGATTTTCAGTTTTGACATTCCTGCTTTTTTAGCTTTTTTATGTTTTTCTGATTAAGCTGCATTTTTGAAATGCCATTTATGCCAGTTATTTAAATACATAAAACATAAAATACATTATTATTATTATTATTATTATTATTATTATTATTATTATTATTATTAGGCTCGACCTGCCTTTTATTTCAGGCCACTTCAGGTTTCTGCTTAGTTCCAAGCAGAAATGGGAGATTTCTCAGGAGATCAAAAAGAAAAGCTGAGACAGACAGACCGAGAAAGAAAGAAGTACAGAAATAGTAAAGAACGAGAGTCAGCCTGCAAAATAAGAAATGCCCATTTTCATTTTTTACTGATACTCCACATCCGCATCCAATATGCAGCATGCAGCGAAGCGTCAAATCCCACAAGTGATTCCAGCTTAAGGTAGGATGACCTGTCATCAGGAGCTTCCAGAGTGAAACGCCCATCCATGCAGCATTCAAGTCAAATCCTGTAACACTGCCTATTACACAGCGCTGTGTGTGTGTGTGTGCGTGTGTGTGTGTGTGTGCGTATGTGCGTATGTGTGTGTGCGTGTGTGTGTGTGTGTGTGTGCATAGTTAAATGAAAAGAAGCAACTATTGTGAACATAATGGGTAGTGTGTGTGGGTGTGTGTGTGTGTGTGTGTGTGGGTGTGGGTGTGGGTGTGTGTCCACAGTTGCCAGCCGATGAGGTTTGTCCCACAGAGAATGAAAGCGACAACCTAATAAGCTGAATCCAATAGCAATTTCAGTCATCTCAGGATTGACACTGAGTTGATTCACCCCCCTCGGTCACTCTTTGTCTCTCTCTCTCCTACATTCTTCTTCCTCTCTTCCATCTTTCTAGCTTTCCGTTTGTTCTTTCTCTCTTCCATCTTCTCATGTTTGCTTTTTGCTCTCTCTCTCTCTCCTCTATGTTTCTCTGTTTCCCTTTTTTGCCCCTCTTTTCCCAACTTGTTCATCCTTCCTTCTGTTCTCTGACTCACCTTCCTCTTTTTCCTGACTAAATTTTAGCCTAATATCTTTTCATTGCAGAGACCTTTGTTGTCTCTTTGGAAAAATACGACTTGTTTCATACTAAACCATTTAAACGTTTATGATAAACCATTTTTTGTTTTTTGCATTTTTTCATTCCAGTTGAAATAAGCAGCATGGAAAATGATTGAGCAGTTGATAAGTTTAACAGTAATAACATGTAAAGCAAAAAGTCATTAACCAAAAAAAATTCTGTAAATATTTCCTGTTCTGTGCTGAGGTACTTACCGTACAGTCCACGTTTTCATCATATGTTGGTAGGTGAGTCAGAGAACAGAAGGAAGGATGAAAGGGGGGCAAAAAGGGAAACAGGGAATATACAAACACTTGATCTCTTCCACAGCAGGAGAACGTATTCTGCCACAATCTTGATGTACATCACCACCTGTCAGCATCAAGCTCTATGTGAAAGACGGCATTTGTGTGTCTTTTTCGTCTGTAGAAATCAGATTCTGTGTGAGAAAACCTTTAGGCTGAGAAAACAAGCCTGGTGATCTGAGGGCAGAAAGCAATAGTTAAAACTATGTACATATTCTTCTACCAAATGTACAAGTTTGGTGTTTGCTTCTTTTGTTTTCCACTAAAGCTGCTAAAAACAAAAGTACAGTCCTCTTGAAAACATTAGCCGAACAAAAAGGCTAATGGTAGTCTAGTGTTTAGGGCATTCGCCCTGTGATCAGGAAGTCGCAGGTTCAATTCCCAAGACCGCTAGGCACCACTGAGGTACCCTGAGCAAGGTACCGTCCCACACACTGTTCCCCGGCGCCGTGTTCCTGCTGCCCCCTGCTTCACTTGGTGAATGGGTTAAATGCAGAAGGTGTATTTCGTGCTGTTCACTCTGTGTGCTGTGGTGTGTTCATGTATGACCAGATTGTCACTTTCACTTTTCACATAACCCTCCCCAGACCCTTACAGCATGTAGAACATATTTAAGATCCAGCCACAGACGTACTTTAAAATTCAGTAAGGGAATGTTTTTTGAAGTGATTTATTATTCAAAAGAATTGTTTTCCCTTGAGCCACTGGCTGCCACACAACCCCAAAGCATAACAGACGCTCCCTAATGTTGGCAAAGTGTTCTTTTTTTAAGTCAAGTAGAAGATTACACTTCAACCGTAGCCACAGTACACAGCGAAATGAAACGACGTTCCTCGGTGACCATAGTGCAACACAAAGGACAGAAACGGAAACAACACAAGACTGCACAAGTACCTGCAGGACAGGACTACACAGAGTGCAAAAAATGAGCATGCAGGATGTGCACTCTCACATGTTGCAAAAAGAAAACACACACACACACACACACACACACACACACACGACAACATATAGTGCACCTGGTGAGATCTGTTACTGTACTAGTGTTAATGAAGACAGAGTAATTAAACTCTGTGAGGTAGAAATAACAATAAATAATTGTGCAAAAATAGCTCAAATAATTACAGAAGCAAGATCTAAATGATACATATAGCATATAGTACAAAGAGTATTTACAGGAATGCTGTTCTCAGAACATACCTTTAATATACATGACATATATACCCCACATACCGATCTGATAATCTCTGTGTCAGAGACATTCCCTGACGATGCTTACTCCAAAATCGGCCATCTCTCTTCACCAAATCACTCACAGCCAACAGGGCTCTTTAGAGATCAAACTACACACTTCACTATACAACAGGCTGTGTTGCAGTGGGATGGGAACTCTCACCTGCCTGTTTTATTTAAAGCTGTATTGCCACATATGTATCTAGGAGCACCTACAAAAACGGCTCAAAAAAAAGACTCAAATGTTTACATTCATGCAAAAAAATAACAAACGTGTGCCACTTTAACCCTGTAATGCGAACGAAGCTTTCCTTACCCTCCAACAGCCACCAGTGCTAAGCACATGTTGGTGTTGCTCCTTTTTCCCTTATGAATTCAAACTGCAATGCAGCTTCTCCAAGATGTGCCACTCTGCAGTGGGAGCACTAATGCTAATCTGTTCATTTGGATGATATACACAGCTGTCAGATGTCGGTGGGTTCACAATGGAAGGATGGATGTAGCCTCCGGAGGTGTTTCTGCGCACATGTGATAGCGGATCAGGCGGAACTCGCTGCGAATTAGATTTCTTTTAAACAGAATCAAATTTAGGTCGTGGGTAGAATGTGTAGAGCTGCTTGATGGTTCTGTTTTCTAGCTGAAATGCCTCATGCTGTTCCTGTACCTTCTCTTCTAAGATGGTCTACAAGTGCCACAGGAGAGTCCTTTTAGAATGTAGAGTGCATGACAACAGCTGGTGTGACTCAGCATTTGTTTTGCTTATACTTTATTTTAAACGAGCTTTATTTAAAACCACTGATCAGGCATCTCTGAAAACCGTCTAGGCGTGAGCTTATATTCTAATGCGCGTGATTGACAGACATCTCGCTGCCATAGGCTTCAGGTCAACACACAAGTGGGGGAGACAAGTGGCTCTTTAACATAATGGAGCTTTTTGTGGGGTGATGCAGGGACTACCACTAATTCATGTTTTGATAATGGATCGATTGTACAAAAACTTTATTACATATTACATGAAAAACATACATGCCCAAAAAGTATGTTACATTAATAATTTGTTAACATTTACATTCACAGCTGTTCTTATTCAGAGCGACGTTCATAAGTGCTTTGTAGTCCAGGTCCCTCATACTAGCAAGGCTAGAATCAGAAACAGAAAACTGATCCTGGAGGAAATAGCTTATGTTAGAACTGTACATACACACAGCGACAAGAACAGTATAAAATATAAAGTCTAGAGTCTGCTGATATGAAATATACTGTATATGAAGTATATCATGCTATATATACAGTTAATGGGAAATGAATACCATATACTGAGAGATACATAGCTTACAGTGGATTACTAGTTACATAAATAGTGATTAGGAGTCTTTTACTGCACGTAGTAGAGATCGGTTTATACAATATTGACATAATTAGTGCTATTCACATGGTAAGACTATTGCACATAGTATGATTTTGCATATAATGGTTATATAAGACTAAGATTTCACCAGAGAAGAATTTAGTGTTCCACCAGGGACCTATCTGAATTTTTCCTTAAACATAAGCTGTGTTAAGCTTTAAAAAATGCTTATTTCTCACACACTCATTCCTCACACACCCTGCTGTTAAGCCTGCGTCTTCCATGGTCTCTACGTTTTCATGTGCCATTTTACGTAGTATGCAGTGAATGCATTGGTTCAAATCCCAGGACGGCCAGTAGCACAACTGAGGTACCCTTGAGGAAGATGCCATCCCCACACACTGCTCGCTTGTTGCAAGCACCTTCACTTGTTGAATGGGTTAAATGCAGCGAAAGAATTTCAGGCTGTTTGCTGTGGTTTGGTGCGTTCACACGTGACCACATATAACCACTTTAAATTTATAATCGATTTGAAATGCTGGTTTTATTGATTGGACAAAGAGCTAGCTTTGTTATGCTCGCTCGGTTAGCTTTCGCTTGCTAAGCTGCTTGACTCCGAGAGAGTGAGGCTATAGGGAGTACATAGTTTTCTTAAGGTGCATGGAATGTAATGGTTGCACAAGTTTACACTGAAAGTGAGGCCTTCTAGGTTACATCAATAGGGAAAATGCTAAATGTTTAAATACTGGAAATTTATTAATTGGGAATAGTTTATATAAAAATACTCCCCCCAAAAAAGCCTTGTTCAACCAGCAGTGAAGTCTTTCTTGAGTTGAATTAGGTATGTTCGAGGAAGAAACAGCAACATGTGATGTGTCTATTAGAAACTTTAAAGTTGATTGTGGTTGTTGCGCGTTGATGAAGGGCTAGAACGTGGCTAGCTTGAACTGTGCATCAACAGATGGGCTTCTCTAACTGTACATTAGTAAAGAGGAGCTAGTGGCAGTTCCTAAGTGTTTAGAGAGCATACGGACCATTCCACCGAATGGGTGCCATTTCCGTCCCCAAGAAATGACATGTAGAAATGTGCACAAAAAATAACTGTAAAATACATTTGATCATTAAGCCTAGTGTCTTGTGCGTTGACGTAATTGCAAATTTAAGATATATAATTAATAACATTAATAAAAACTACCTAGAACACTAAAAAATAGCATTTGTTACCTGTCCCCGCCCTCTAACTATACACTTTACCTTGAAATATAATTACTAAAATCCTTCAGAGATTTAATTTTTTTTTGGATTGTTGTGTGACTCCAAATGCCATCTATGCTTTGAAAATATTTTTTTCATAGGAAAACCATAATATTTAAGTTAAAGTACACATTTTAGTTGTGTCCCTAGGTTTTCAGTCAGTCCTGTTACCCGAACACATTACACCATCTGAAAAATCTGGAACATTCCACAAGTCACATGTTCAACAGGAAGTTGCATCAGTCGGATCTTCTGAAGGCCATTGGAAGACCAAAAGTTAGTTCCCTCCTTTTTTTCCCTCTATATTTGATCAAATTTTAACTATGACTGGGGAGGTCATGTTCTGTCCTGTTACCTGAATTAATTCTTGGATATTATCTGTTTATTTTAAAAATACAAAATTTTAATAGATTACTAGAATGTGCTCAGTGCTATTAGCATAGCTATCATGTAGCTATATTTCATGTTTTGGCCAATTCTATTCTAAAAACTGTTACTTTCAGTCCTGTTACTCATATAAAGAGTAACAGGACTGAGTGCCAGTAACAGGAGTGAGTACAGTCCCCTGATTTATTAGTGTGAATATTAGTCAGTGTAATACTATTCCACTTTTAATGCCGAGCGCCTGGCGGCCGGGCCTGTACCCATGGGGCACGGCCGGGCAAAGCCTGAAGAGACGTCACATGAGTTTTGGTAACGGGACTGAGAAAAATGTAACCATCTTTGGCTTAGAAACCTTGTAAAAGATTAAGTAAAGCTGCCTGAGATCGACCGATACTTGTTTTGAACAGTTAAATATATGTGCTCTTAGATTCAAAGTTGAAAAAAGAAAAAATGAAGTTTAATTTGGAAGAGTTACAACAACCAAATGGCACCCATGTGGTGGAATGGCCCATATATAGAGTAAAAACCTCAGCAATCTTGCTGTTCCTTCTGCACGCTTGCACTGCTGTTGTGCAGTGGTGCTCTTATGGTGGTCCCTTTCTAGTGATGGTTGTGAGGAGTTGATAAATTGTGCACCAACAGATGAGGTATAGTGAGTGAAATGCACTTAAATGATTGGTGTTTCTGATAAAAAGGCCAGTGAGTCTTGATAGAGGTAGATGTGGGTAATACACGGACAACTCTGCGCATACTGGTTACAGTTAGGAGCCCAAAGACTATGAATGTTTACTAAATTTGTGAATATATAGTCATGGCCAGAAATATTTTCAGCTTTTCCATCATGTGCACTGAAAATTAGAGGGAAAAAAAACGATACAACGGACAGGACAATGTTTTTTTCACACCCTTCCATTCATTCACTCATTCAATTTCTGCTGCTTATCCAGAGATAAAAGTGCTAAAAGGCTGAGGAAGGCTGTCCGATGTTTCAAGGCCAGCCGAAAGATAAAGTCTGTACCTTCGTTGCCACCGCAGGGAGGTGCCCAGGAGGCATCCTGACCAGATGCCCAAACCAACTCAACTGGCTCCTTTCATCACTGAGGACTAGCTCGACTCGCTTGTGATCTCCGATCAAATTTACTCTTCTGTCCATGTCTAGAGAGGTTACAGATTTCTTGATGACGTTGCATACAGTGGACACAGGAAGATTAAAATCTCTGGAGATAAGACTTTTCTCAAAAATAGTTGGAATGGGGCAGAAAGAACTTCACCAATCTTCCAAGCAAATTGAAGTTGAGCTGCAGAAACAAGGTACAGCACTGTCTGCTTACCCAGCTTGATCTGTCGTGATCCGAGTGAAAGGGGACTCGTGATAGGAGGCCCAGCAGGACCCCACTGCTGACATGGAAACATTTAAAAGCTAGACTGGAATTGGCAGAAAAGCCAAACTCCTGGGAGAATGTCCTGTGGACAGACGAGACCAGATAGATCGTATTTGGAGAAGCACAGCTTTGTTCTAGGAGCAGTCCGTGTGATCAGACATGGAGAGGGTTCACATGTGTTTTGGGGTTGTTTTTCAGCTTCAGGCACTGGGTGCATGGCATAATGAAATCTGAACATTTCCAAAGAAATTTGGAGCGCAGTGTGGAGCCCAGTGTCAGGAAGCTGTTTCGGTCTGTGATCATGCCTCAAAGCACACATCAGAAAGCACCCAGAAAGGGTTCGAGACAAAGTGCTTGACCGCCCTCAAGGGACGATCATTAAGTCCAGATAGAACATCTGTGGAGTAGGCCTTCAAATCTGGGAGCCTTGGAGCAGATCGCAAAATCCCAGTACGGTCCAAACTCCAGGAAGGAGGTGCAGGAAACATACTGACGGTTATCGGAAGCACTTGATTCCAGTTGCGTCACCAAATATTTAGCTGGGGGCTCCAAAAAATGGTCTGTGCCATTTTTAAAATTAGAATCGATATTCCGAGTAAACCAATTAAATACTATAATATTAGTATTATGATATTATAGTATTATGGGATTGGTGGTGGCCTAGTGGGTAGGATACATGCCTCTGGACCAAGAAGTCATGGGTTTGAATCCTACCTTCAGCAGACCACCACTGGGTTCCTGAGCAAGAACCTCGAGCCCAAAGTGCTCCAGGGAGAGACTGCCCCCTGTAGGTAGGGAACGGAGGTTGCTTTACATTAAAAGTGTGCTAAATGTATGATTATCATTGGTGTAATAAAGAAATATGGAAAGCTGCTTTTGAGTTAATCAAAGATTTGTGAAGTATTTGGTAGACAAGTCAATAGCCACCAATATTTCTGGCCATAACTGTGAATATGTGTGTATTTGTCTTGTTGATTGTGTGTTATTGATTGACAGGATTGTTTCTTGACCATGAGTCCTGCCTGGTATCAGAGTCTCATTAAAGTGCTGCTCTCGCGCTTCCCTCAAAGCTGCAGGCACTTTGTGGACGACGGCGGCATTCAGTACCTGGTAAGAACGCCACATTATGTGTGCGGTTGTTCTTTTTTTCTTGTTCCTTTTTGTTTTTTTACATCCTTTAGAGTCGTGCACCTGAATGTAGGTGTAGAGAATCTTTAACCTCCGCCTCCAGCAGCCCACGCCACCTGGCAACAATATCCCGTTCCTGCTCTACAGGGGAAACACCATTTACATCCGAACATTTGACAGGAACGTCAGGACAGCAGTGCACTTTAATCATGCCCCCCGATTTCTTTTTGTATGATTTTTTACATTTTTTATTTTTAAATCCTGCCGTATAAAACGATTTGCAGAAATCCACTCAGCAGCTGCTTCCAGTCACCTTGAAGAATTGAACTCACATTATTTCACTTTGGACACTTATTTAAGGTAAAAAGGAAGAAAGGCGGGGGGTAATATATTCAACATTTTTTGACATTTGGGGTTTGCAGGGAACTGCGACACGGAATTAAAATGTTACATTAAAGTCTCACAGGGGATTCGGTGAATTTTATGGGGAAGAATTGTTGGCTCCTCCTGAGTGTCACGGGGTTACTCTTTGCTTAATTTTGTAATTAAGGGACTTCACGTCTAAAGGACTTGCCCTTTTTGAGATTTTTTTTGTGCTGATGCTGTGAAAGCAGCTTGCTCACGTGCTTTTCCTCACGTACGTCCCAAACAGAACCGCTCTCTGTTGGCATCTGTGCGGAAAAGCGGTGCCTTTTGAATGCCTTAATGCTTACTGACATTAAATGGATCGTGTGCTTTGGAGGTTAAATTTAAACATGAAAAGACGAATTAGGAAAGCTAAATGCCTTCGTCTGAATGTCATTAAGTCGTTTTTTTTTTTCTCCCCCAGGCTGTCCTTAACCAGAAGTTCACCGACTGCTTTGTGCTGGTCTTTCTGGACACCCAGGCTGGGAAAACGGTGAGCCATTGTATTTTTTTTTACTCTTATCCCAGCCTGCATCTTGTCGATAACATTCATTTCCGTGTGTAAAGGTGGCAAGGCGCTTCGTGAAAATCGCAGATCGTAACCCGTCCGTCTCCTGCTTTCCCTCAGAGTCTCAAGGTTGTTTTCAGGGAGCCACTGCCATCACAACCCCAGCCTAGCAACAGTCCCCCACCCCAGCTGGTCTCCATGTACCATCACCTGGAGTCTGTGATCAACACCGCCTGCTACAACCTGTGGACAGGTTTGCTATAGCACCCCGTGTGAAGTAAAAAAAAAAACCACATCATCAGTGAAAACTACCTGGAATTGGCACACACCTGCCGTCTGCATAAACGAAACATAAACACGTGTGTCATTGTATGAAGGAAATATCTCAGTTGTCTGCTGCAGATTGGAAATACCTGGACTACATCTAGGCTAAAGCTTGGCCCAAACCGTTAAGCCCAACACACCAATACGGACATAACATTGACATTTGGCTTTAAAATGTTTCGTGTTCAGAAGTGACGAGCTAAATGAGCCCCTGTTCATGAGGCGGAAAGTTGTGTAGCCTCTCAACAGTCACAGTTACAGCACGCCAAACCCAAAGCTCGACTTTGCTCGTGTCCGTGTTATTTCATGGGCTTAAGTGGCCGCTTGAACCCTGAATGGATCCAGTGTGGCTGGACTGAGAGGAAACCTACCTCACAGGAAAGCGACTCTAACCGAGCACCCCTTACATGTGAAGTGCTTTTTGGCCGGAGCAATTTCCCATTTATGAAATTTGGCCCCGTACAATAAGGCTGCGGTTTACATGCCTGAGAGGGTCCTTGGCCAGCAGCACAGGCCACTGAGACTTTGCTAGTTTGCCAAAGCCATACTCTGTTCAGCTACAGTTGTGTTCATTATTGTTTTTTTAGTTGTTTAATATCCTCAGAAGCTGCACAAATGGACAAAATTCTAAATTGTGGCTATAATCTAACTTAAAACTAAGTAGTGAATCTGCGTTACTTTTAACAGGTTTTTGTTGGGGGGGGGGGTTATCAGAAGGAAAAGGTTGAGTGGTGAAAGGGCTCAATGTTACCTTTTGCAGTATCACGGTAGGCATTAATAAACGTATCGGGCAACCCTTATAGCCCTTATAGTTAAGCCTGTGTGCCAGAAATAAGTGACTGAAATGGTGACTTCTGATCAGAAATGAGAAAGAAAGAAAGCCTTCGACTTGACATTGCCATTTTTTCAATAAATCATTCAGGTCTGCTGTATGTGATGCGCACATTTAGTAAAAAAAAAAAAAAGTTCAGCTTCTCAGTGACTGGGATGGCATTAAGCAGATGACTACTGTACATTACTGCGGGTGTGTGTGTGATACTTTACTGTTAACGTCGCTATTAGCAGTTTCTATTGGTATTTTTATCGTTTTCCCTACTGCCATTCTCTTCAATTCAGAAGTGCCTACGTTTTTTTCTTTCATTTTCTTGAAGATGCTCATAGGTGAATGGTTGTATCAATGTTGTGAGAAGAAATATCCAATTGCAGTGGTCATGACATAATTGGGGGGATAAAAAAAAGACTATCTGTTGGTTTATGGATTGAATGACTTTTACACAAACGTACCACAAAAGCACTGAGATCACTGCATTACCTTGGGGCTCATCCTCAGCCTTATGCTTAAGTGTAATTTCACAGGAGGAAACCAAATATTATTGGGTGGTTTTCAGCTTTTCTGATTTGAAACAGTGCTGTTGAATGAGATGTTTGGTTTTTTTGTTTTGTTTGTTTGTTTTTTTCCCAAAAAGGAAGACACTGGACACTTGTGCTTAACGCAAGATGCTACTCGTTTGCAACCGATGCGAGTATTTAGGCAATATTATAATCAGAGTGATTTAAATAAATGTGAGACTTGTATGTTATGTAAATAGAAGCATTTGTAAGTATAAAATGTAACATTAAACTAAGTTAATAATTGATGGTGTTAACAGTTCTTTGAAAGACACGGCGAGACGTTTTTGAAAAGAATATTTATTTTTGCCTCGTGGTGCAAATAAGGACGCGAGTATAATAATAGTAACTTCCTAGTATTTAAGACACTGCTGGCAGAGAAAGTCCTTGATGAAGCGTTCAGTTCCAGGCTTATCTCCAACAGACAAGGGCCTCCATCTTACGAGCCTATCAGTAAATGTGTGTGTAATTGCTGCCCCAATTTCTCTCAAATGTGCATGCATTGGCTGGCCCCGATTTCTGCACATAGACGCAGGCTAAAGTGCCCAAATCCTCTGCTGCACAACAGCTCCACTTAAAACATGGGTAAGAGATTTTCCTCCAAGATTAAATGACATTGTGTAGGGAAGGGGAGGTGTGGTCCCACGGTGTCCTGCCAAAGCTCACACTGTAGTTTTGCTCTCCCAGTACTTTCTCACCCAGCCCAGGCCTGCTTCTGTGGAACCTGAAAAAGAACCAGTCTTTGAACCTCTACAACAACAGGAAGAGCATGGCGCTTTAGCGTATGCCCAATAAATAGTTAAAGGTCAAAGAAATCGTTTCATTATAAAATCTTATCCCATTGCCAATTGTCCCAAATTAGTTTTGCACTACAAGGTTAATACTAGTAATGAATATCAAACACACAGCATTTCACAACCACCTGCCTCCAACTGTGTAGTTTTGTCAAACACGCGATTCCTGATGCTGCATAATATACTGTTCTCTGGTACAGACAAAGGTATCTCAGACAAGACAACCTCTTTATCCTCTTTCTGCTTGTTCCTAATCTGAACTCTGCCATGTTTTGTGTCTTTTCCAGCCCAAACTGCTCACAAATGGCTTAATAATTACCAGAGAAGCTAAATAAGTCGTGCTAGAGCAGGAAACACGCCGTGTTTTGGGAAGTACCATTCTATTACTTTTACTCACAAACATGGAGAATGATGTGTAGCACAGACACCAGTTACACACTCACCCATAGGTTTGTATTCACAGCCCACATAACTCTGGTAGCCCAGCTTCTCTAGCAGGTCAAAAAGGTAGGGGAAGTTTACTTCTCCTGGACTGTCTGGTTCATGGCGGTCAGGAACCTGTGCGACTTGGACATGACCTGCAAGACAAAGTAAGATGGCCCCTTATAGTTACGCATGAACACACCTCTGCGTTTAACCCATTCAGCAAGAGAAGGAGTGGGCATCCAGCAACAGAGAGTAGTGTGTGGGAATGATCAAGGGTACCTCAGTGGTTCCAGTGGCAGTTCTGGGATTCAAACCCATGACCTTCCAATTGCAGGGGCAACTCCCTAACCACCAGGCCAGCAGCTGCCCCATGGAGAGGTAAGCAGTGGAGGTAAGTCTGACACAGTGAAGGATAAAGGCGCTTTCAGGCCGACGCGGCATGCGCTGCGCTTTGCTCTAAAACCCACGGTTTTCTATGGCATGCATGGTCTGCGACAAGGTCGGCGCACAACTCGGCGGCCTTGTACGTGCTCTGCGGGCAAAGTTCAAATTTGAGCCGTGACGCATTTTCGTGCGACCAATAGAATCACAGCATCGAAGCGGGCTGGTGTTCGGTCTGCTCTCTCTAAATACAAACACACACACTCAACACACGCACTCACAAAGCGGGTATGGAGGAAAAGCTAATCTTAACCCATTTAATCAGAAATGTTTCCCTGCAAAATAAGTGCATGCATTTTACTCCTTAGACTTCCCTAACACACTACATGTTTGAATTTTTTCCATTTCTTGGTTCAGGACGTGTGACGTCACGTTTTTGCGACCTATGCTCCTAAGTCCTTGCTGCACTTCAGCTGGTCCTTTGCAAACCTCCTCATTCGAGCAGCACGATTCCGTGAAAATGTACATGCCACAAAAGCGACAGACCTGTTTAGCAACAGGCTGTGAGAGGGCTGTGGACCACCGCGGACCAAACGACTCAAAATCACTAAAAACAAAGTAGCCAGTGCGACGGACTCCATTGTGTTCAGTGAGAGAGCGCCGCTCTACTTGTTTATCCTGGAACCGTCGCACCATAATGACGTAAGCGTGCTCTGGCACGAACGCTGATACCCAATGTGAGTGCAGGCCAGAGGGGGAGGGGGGACAATCGTACTCGGGTCCGGTTCAGGGCAAGCGTGCCTAGTGTGAGTACACCCTTAGAGCTTCCAAAATAAAAGAAAAAAATGGCAACAATTGTTGCCAGTGGGAATAAATGGGTCAAAAGTCTCTTGAATGTCCATAAATCTACAAAGCCCACAGCATATTCCCTCTTGGTGCTAACAGAGTACTAACTGCTGTACTAAGCAGTGAACATTTGATACATGATGCAACACTAGTACAGAATTTTGCTTCTCAAATATGTGTGTGTTACTGACAGTGGCGGTGTAGTTTGGCAAAATTAGGCATCCATTAAAGTAAACAACCACTGAAAGTAGGACTAAATATTTTTATTCATAGTTTACCCTTAATCTTTAAGTCACATCATATAATGTGATGCATACTGTGTGGCAATATCTCTACAAGAGATCTCATAACTCTGCTGGGATTCCCAAAGATGCTGCCATATTTTCAGTCTACTGCTAAAATAGCCCACAGCGCTTTCCACTGCTATTTACATCTCAGTGATTTCAGAGCTGTGTACCACATGCATTTTATGAGAGCCTGAAGTGATGCGCCCAGTACTCATTTCAAACCTCAAGGTGGAGTGTGTTACTTGCCTATGTAGGGGAAGTATTTTTTAATGTTCTGCGTTAGGTTGCCGTCCATTATCTGCCAGTGGAAAACGTCCTGTGTAGAGGGGGGAGAGAAAAAAGATGGCTGCTGTCAAGAACATGCACAGCAACCTTTACAGAGTTGTGATTTAGAGGAACTCTCCTGCTTCTCAACTGGTGTTTTTCCTTCAGCGCCTTTAATCATACTTTGCTGCACTCCCTGGCTTTTATGTTTCCTTAGACAGAGTAAAGCTGACAATAGAGGGCCGGCAGAGAAACATTAAAGTCTTTTCTCCGGTGCCTGGGTGCAGACGCGGCAGCTGCAATGCCGTCTAATGCCCTCAGCCTCCTTCCAGCTAGGCGTGAAACAGAGTCCCCACATATGATTTATTTAGCTGAGAAGTCAAAAGGGAAAAATACACTGAAAAGTGATTTCATTACCCACAAAAGCAAGCGTGGGCCCACTCACAACCATCCATGTAACACTAACTGTACACTTATGAACTCAAACTGTTTGAATGGTTTTGAAAAAGCATTCTTTTAACCGAATTTGGTAATTAGCTAAGACACATCACACCAACAGTTTGCACTAGAGCTGTGAGGCTGATGAGCACCGTGCTAATTGACGAGGTAAAAGTCCCGTGACCATTTAACTAGATCAGTCTTGTAAGTTTTCTCTGTAGGTATTAGTGGTGCAACGGATCACTGTTGATCCGGGATCCGAACCGATCCCTCTCCGCGGTTCGGCGCGCATGTGATCCGAAGATCCGGAAGAAAAATAAAAGCTCCGCTGAATGGAGCGCGTAGTCAGTCTGTAGAGCGATAGTCGTGGCCAGCGGCAGCGGAGGTGGAGGAGTGGAGGAGCTCGAGAACCCTCCAGCATAATTTAAATCACACGTGTGGGAGCCTTTCGGCTTCTCCGTTAAATATATTGATGGGAAAAGGGTGGTGGAGAAGGGGCCGTTCACATCACGCCTAGCAGAGTTACAGCGAGGGGTTTTTCATTGGAGGAAATGGAGAGCGCGGCTGATGGTTGCTTAGCAACGACAGACGCTTCCGGAGCGCAAGCAC
The DNA here is from genome assembly GCA_037974465.1 of Brachypetersius altus. Taxonomy (NCBI): domain Eukaryota; kingdom Metazoa; phylum Chordata; class Actinopteri; order Characiformes; family Alestidae; genus Brachypetersius; species Brachypetersius altus. Next base: position 5,084,753 of record JBBPDB010000108.1, read on the forward strand.
CTGAGCGCTT
>JBBPDB010000108.1:5107802-5118194 GCA_037974465.1 Brachypetersius altus
GAATTTCCTCAGCTGGCGAAGGAAGTATAACCTCTGTTGGGCCTTTTTCACAATAGAGTCGATGTGAGTGTCCCACTTCAGGTCCTGGGAGATGATGTTATCATCTGTATATTAAGAAGAGGGCTCTGATCACTGGATATGCTTTTAATGAGGCCAAAGTCTTATCTGAATCTTAAAAACACCTCTGTACCTCATCCTCCGCTGTAGAACAGATCGACTGTGGACTCTGAAAACTGAAGAAGTTGTCGTTATCATCTTCTGGCTCATTTCCCACTGAGGCATGTCCAGTGGTGCTAGTATCACTAGAAGGTTCTGTGTTGAGGAGATGAGCCTCTTGGACCATTGTTCTTCTCATGTATTCTCTCTCATCATCAGCAAGCCACCAGAGTCGAAATTTTAGGATGGTGGATGCTGCCATCCTTGCCTCATGGGAGGCCAATACAGCTACAAACCGAGTGTCAATGGCTTTGATGATCGCTAAGAGCATGTGAGTTGAAAAATGCACTTGTCAACTTTTCAGATAACTTGGCTTTGAGACTGAGAAGGGTGGAAATCACATATCCGAAATAACAGTTCTTTCCCCCCTGGAGCAGGCTGGCTGAGTAGGCTCTTTGAGAAACACTGTCTCTTGAGGATGCCGTTTTGCCACCTTCAGCTGGTCACAGATTTAATTGAGGTGACCTTCAGGTAGACTCATTAGCTTCTCGATTGCATGGTACTCAGAGCTCCACCTAGTCACTGAAGGTACAACACATCTCATTTGGGATGAGATCTAAATTTCTTCAATTATGTCAGAAGCACCTGATGAGCGATGAGCCTTAATCCAGATGGCAGCACATTTTGCCATTGCACTCCTATATAATTTTCTGGAAACACCCTGCTGTGAAGCAACTTTATCAAGGTCAGTCGTGGCAATGAGATTTAACGTGTGCGCAGCACATCGATGGTGTGGTGGCAAAAAGAAGTTTAGCTCCTCCAGCTCTTGCACCTCCTCAAGAACTGTAGTGACATCAGCAAATTGTACATCATCTGTGTCTTCCAGATCATCTTCTGTTTCCGATTCTCCGTATTCATTGAAAGCTTTTACAAAATTGCTCCCATTGTCTGTGACTGTAGCACTAACCTTGCCTTGGATTTGGAATTCAGCATGAACCTAATTTTGGCAGCGATAACATCATAGGTGTGACAGCGTGAGATTTTCGGTGTGGTTAGGTTAGGTTTGCCGAATGCTGAGCGTGGGGGGTGGGGGTGTTTGGGGTTAAGTTGTGGTTCGGTTTGCTGAACGCTGGGCGGGGGTGGGGGGTGGGGAGGTTGTTGCGAGGACAACAGAGAAGCACCAATCGTTGATGGTAGTGTTCACTGGGCAGCCTAGATTCTGCGTGAGAAATCGGAGGTGTGGTGTGTGAGCTCATTGCGTGAGACTTGAGAGCCCTGCACATGCCAGTGCAGCAAACTGACTCGATCCAGTGACACGTGACGCCAGTGAAACTTCTATGATGCGCTGTCCATATATCTGCTGTTGTGCACACATGAAGGATTTCGGTTTCTGCTTCCTTCATTTTTTTGAAAGGTTTTTCTGCAAACAGAAGTTCTGCCCCTACATAGTCCTTCAACCATCTTAAAGAATGAGGTGTTCTCAACAGTAGAAAAAGGCTGCACTTCGTTGACTATGAAGTCAAATAGCAAGGAATTTACTCTCCTTTGGGGGATGGCTGGAGTGCTAAGTGGCTTGTTTGAGAGGAGGAGGGGTTGCGTCTTTGCCACTTTGTTCATCACCATGATCCAATGTGTTTGCTTTGGGTAAACTGTGCATGACCCTGGGATGCATCCACTGAAGAAAAAGACAGACAAAAAGAAAACATATTTCTGATACAGAAACAGTTTTCTATACGAGATCACTGCAAAAAGTGCAGCCTTACCTACTGTCCACCCTACTGTTACTCATTTTATATCAAGATTTAATAGTTGGTATTGATTTCAGAACTGCAGGTTGTTAATGCTATCAATCAAGTCTAACAGTCTGCAGTCTATTAACTAACCTCAGCTAACTCCAGCTAACAATGTTTGCTCAGTGCCGAGTAGCCTTCCGTAACAGTAATAAATCACACATCGAAGATACTGAAGTGGCACATAACCCAGGTAGCTACCACACCTAAAACAAGGTAGCTGCAGTAGACTAACGTTAGTTCAAAATAAAAACAAAAAAACAACTTACTTCCAGGTGTTTCTTTAGGTTGGATGTGGAATCTTTTGATGCTGAGAGCAGCTTGGTTGCATTGCACGGTCAGATTTCGCTCATCCCTTTCTTCTTTAAATGTGAAGTGGTGTCGGAATTTCCAAGTAAAATTCCGAAACCGCTGGCTCCGGGTCCATTGTGTGACTGACGCCACCAACATTAACAAGACGCTTACATTAGAGCATCTTTAGCGTGGAATTACCAAAATTAGAGTAAGAGATAGAGAAAGAGAGGGGATAGCCTAACATATGAAACAGGAAAAGAGCACCGTGTAATCCATTCATTTCAACAAAGTAACTGTATTCTGATTATCACGCATTTAAACGGTAACTGTAACAGAATACAGTTAATCATATTTTGTACATTACATGTATTCCATTACTCCCCAACACTGGTAAGATTACTGTGACATACCCTTTGTTATTCATTTCTTTTTTTCTGTTTTATGGTTTCTTCTTAAAGAAGGGCAATATAACCAAAATCTTCTATCACAGTAGAAGCAATTTTCTACCTCGATAAGGATATATATCACAATATAGAAATTTGTATCAGGAAATGCATAAATCAAAATTCAAACACAAAGAAACTGTTTTATATAATGTAATTTTATTTAAACTGTGACTTGCAGCATTACTTTAAGTAAAAAAAACCCAAAAAACATACTGTTTTTTACTTGCTTTGGACCCTGCTGCTTATACAACGGTGCGGCTTATCTATGGATTTTTATAGCTAACGGTCACCAGGGGCGCACTATCAAGGAAGCGCAAGAGTGAGACAGACAGTTCACAGCAGGTTTTGAGAGCAAAACAAACCAAGTGAGCCCAAATGCAGTAAGAGAGACACGAGGATTAATTTTCTGGTATAGTAGGCTGGTTAGTAGGCGCGTTACTGCACCTTTACTGACAAACCAAAGTACAATTCTTACAGTTTCACGCACACGAGCCAACAAACACACAGTTCTTTTACACACACTTCAAACACACCATACCATACTTTTATACCACACACATCTCCCAACACTAACTCAACACACATACAAATGAACTCCCTCAAACTAACTACAGCTCTCACTCTCACGGCTTCTGCTCAACACACACTCACTCTACCTCTGACTACTCTCACGCTCCAAAGCCTCTCTCCTCGCTCTATGCTCCTCCTACGCTGTGTAACGATGACGTCCTCTTCAAGCTTGGAGGCGGAACATCCTGGAGCGATCCTCCAACAGGAACATTTGTAAGCGATCAGCCAATCACGAGTCTTCTCTTTGGTTTACGTCATCTCGGGAGTCTATAGCGAGTTTGATATGACGAAGGACGGGAAGAAAACACAAACACGAAGTGCCTCGGCACATTATTGCATCCTCACTGCTGTGTTACAGGCAAGCACTTTTAAAAATTAATACATTTATCAATTTAACGTTATTGCCTCGTCAAGCGCAGTAAGCTTTGTTTTTGGTTATACTGCACAACTACGTTACTGTGACTGCAGTTGTTTTATTTGTACACTGCATGAACGCTGATCGTCAAAGATGTGAATGTTTGATTGCTTGATTGATTGAAATCATTCCCAAATAGTAATCTCTGTCCCGACAATCTCCTCCGTGGTAGCAGGAACCCTTATATGCGGTAATTAAACATTAAAACACCTGTGGCTTATAGTCAGGTGCGGCTTATATATGGAACAATCTGTATTTTCCCCCAAATTTAGCTGGAGCGGCTTATATTCAGGTGCGCCTTATAGTCCGGAAATGACGGTACCTAACGTGCAACATCACGTGATCTCAACCGCGATTAAGACGATTAAGACCAAAGTCTCTCTCGGTTGACAAATTTCTACCGGTTATTCATGTCTACCGGTATATCGCCCACTACTAGTTGTTCTTTTTTCTGTGCCTTTTGTTTCTTTGCTGTATCCATTTCAACTTATTCGCAAACCTCAGAAATAGTATGATACAAAAAAGCAGTATGATTTATTGCTATATCCCTCACACTTACGAAATACCCTTTTTAAAGTGATTGTATTATAATAATAATTGTATTGTTTAAAAAAAATAAAAACAATTACTTTGTACAACCACAATCAAACTGAATTAGACTGAACTGACCTATGAAATTGGTTATTAGACAGGCCTACATTGGAGAACAAGCCAGGCATCACCGCTACACCCCAAGGACTTGAGTACAATGTTGCTTGCTGTTTGTTGCATTGATGTCCAAGACCTCTTACCCTATTGATTTCTGAGTCATGGACTGGGCAGCCGATAATGTCCTTGATCCATAGTGATTTGTTTAAAACAATTAGAAATGCTGTCAGCAAATGAGCTGGTGCAAGTGGCCATAAGAGCAGAGGAGATTTAGCCAGACAGAGCTTAACCCAGCCACTTCAGAAAGTACCACAAGTCCTTGAGCTGCAGACTGCTGTCTTAAGTGAGAAGCAGTTTTATAGCCACCATTCAGTGTGTTCTTGGACTATTCAGTCTTTATTCGATTAGTTAGATTACGGCAGTACATCACATTCATGCAGCCAGACGTAATATGGAGACTGTATTGTGTTCTATGATTGTACTTGTTTCAAGAAATAATATATTATTTTTGAGAAATAATGCTGAAAAACTTGCAAACCGGACAATAGAGGTTTACTCAAACAATGAAACAAGTAAAATAACAACTCTTTTTTTATTAACAAGGACTAAGATGGTTTTATAACAAGATTTAACATGGTTTCACTTGACATCAGTATTTTGTAGTGAGAAAAGAGGTACATGTCAACGGCCGCGAGACGCCATCCTTATTAGTTCTGTTTATTTAGGTTTTGATCTCTTATTGTGATATCCTGAACACACTGGGTTTGAATTTGTGTTTTAGGGAAAATTTATGCTTTAGTTTGATTGGGATTTGGAGTTTTGATTTGTGTATTTAAGTGCCTTTGTGTAGGACCCCAGTATCAGTCCACCGTCGTGCTGGTTTTTGTTTGCGTGATCGCCGTTCTTCTTTTGTTCTTATCTTGAAGTTTGTTTTTCTGTCCCTCGTGCCTATTTCCTTTGTGTTAAATAAAAGTACTTAAGGATGGAACTCTGCGTATGCGCCTGCCTTCAGTGCCTTGGAGACATGGAGGAGAAACGTGACACACACTTTTAGACAGGAAGCTCAAATCAGGAAAGAGTTTCTGCGGCCTAAATGACAAAAAACGCATTTTTATTGTTTTATTCTATTGTCATATTTGACTATTTTCAAAATATATGACACTTCCTAGAGAGTACATGTTTTTCTGTACCCAGGAAGCATGGAAGCAACCCACTTAATGCTGGACACAATGCTAACAAAAGTCCTCTTGAAGATGACCAATGTTTTTAATGTTTCAGAAGGTACTACTAGAATAATTTGTGATGAAAAAGCCTGAAAAAGAAAACACACTGTACAATTTGCAGCAGTGTGTGTGTGTAAAATGCACAGGTAGCTATTCTTCGGTTACTATTTGTCACGGGTGGAGCAGCTAGGCTTCAGGCCGCAGCTACCTAGAACGTGGCAGGGAGAAGCCAGACACACAGGATCCATTTCTCTTGTGACTTTATTTTCAGAACCAGACATAAGGCACGTGGGCCCAAAACCAAAAAACCAGAAGCTAACCACCAGGTGCACGAGGACGATGGACAGATAAGGCAGAACTGAAATACACAGGCTTATATACACTGACACATCAGGACAACAAACATGACACAGGTGGAACGCAAAGAACACATGACACACGGACAGAACACCACATGACGCAGGACACGTGACACAAGCATACCCCCCCAGAACCCAATGCATGAGCGGAAAACAGAACATATCAGAAACCATAACAAAACAGGAACTTAAAAGCAGTGGCTATAACCAGCCACTGGCCTGACCATGACACTATTGCAGTGTGAGCTGTGTAAAAAAATCCTGTTGTGAGTGCAGTAGTGCTCGTGTAGCAGCTTTCCTATGTGCTGTATTCCAGCAGGTTCGCTCCTGATTCAGTTTCTAATGGGATGAACACACACTTTGCTCTTATCACTAGTTTAACTGTTGCAATTGTAAAACAATGTAAGAGCATTGTGTATAATAAATTGCACAGAATATACACGAAGTAAAATAAATTACACAGGTCAACAGGTCAAAATCATGAGAGCTTTATGAGAAGTTTATGTGGGTTTTCATGCTGATTTCAGATCTGTGTTTAGTTTTTCCCGCACATAGTGTTTGTGATGAAACTAGTTCTATGCTGCATGATAGTTGGTATATTGATCATATAATAATCATATGCTGAGTGTTTGTGAAGAAACAGTGGTGTCTGACTGACTCTGATCATTATATCTGTATAGATATAATGAATATGAATGAAAAAATATAGTGAAAAAATACTGGAGAACTATGCAGAAGCCCGAACAAACAGTCAAAACATGCATCCTGGTATAAAGCCAGCCCTGCGACCAGAGGCACGCGCACCAAACCCACCCTGTTTGATGTCTGGGCTGCTTTCTGGCAGGCTAATGTATAGGAAATCCTGTCTGTCCCAGGGACATTTCCAACATCAACAGAAAGAGCACTCAGACTGCATGTCTACAGCAGAGGCAGTGCTTTTTCAGATCCAAACAGTCTTTCACTCTCGCTTCACTAACGTCGCTCACAATGTCCAACTTAGACAAACTTTGACATACTGGACCCAAAACAGACGCTCGCCTTTGCAATATGATATCAATCACAGTGCAGCAGCTGAGCTAACTGCATCGCTGCTTTTTGATTGGTCAAAATGTTGTCATAACAACAGACAGACTTGCAAAGACGTCATTGATTTTTTTTTTGTTTGTTTTACAGTCTATGCAAAAAACAGAAGACAAACGAACAAGTGGGAAGTCAATAAAGTACACACACTACTGTCTGTCTGGGCTGAAGATAAATTGCAGATACTAACACATTTATCTTTAACGCTGTGAGGCACATGAAGGTGATTCAGGACATCACAAACAAATGGCTAAACAGTGCAGCCAATAAATGAATGAATGAATGAATGAATAAATAAACAAACTTTCCAAGGGTGTTGTCGTTTTTTCTTTCTTTCTTTTTAAGGCTCTATGTCACGATTGGAGCAGCTAGGCTCCAGACCGTAGCTACCTAAAACCAGGCAGGGAGACTCCAGAGACCAGGGATCCATTGCAACTTGTATCTTTATTCAAAACCAGAAAGCAATAGGAGGCACGTGGGCCCAAAACCAAAAACCAAAACAGAAGCGTTATCACCAGGTGCTCTTAGGACGATGGACAGATAAGGAACTAAAACCCACCAGACATACATATACCCAACCTAATTACGGGAAGAAACACAGACAGCTGGAACTCAGGATCACACAAACAGAAAACAGCTGACTGACATGAACACGTGACCAGAACAGAACTTACAAGCATTTCAAAATAAAAGAACCATGACATGCACACACAGACCAGAATCAACCCAACAGTGAACAAACAAAACAGAATAACCCCAAAACAACAAAAAGGCAGTGGCTCTAACCAGCCACTGGCTAGCCATGATACTCTACTACAGTGATGTCGGCAGTTCGAGCAATATTTCGAAAATAATATAAGAAAAATAAATAAATACACACATAAATACATACATAGAAAAGGCCTGTAGCCAGTTAAAGCTTATGCTGCATTTTCTTTATAGTGAGCCAAGTGGTTTCACTTCACTTATGACAATATTGCTGGTGTGTCACTAAATCATAAACATCTTGAAAGTCCTAAAGCAAAAATGGATGTAGGCCTATAAGAGTTTTGTAATATAAAGTGGGCTTATATTGTTTGTTTCACATACAAATGATTTGTGATGAGTACATGCTAATCAGCCGCAACCTTAAAACCATGGAAGTGAAGTCAACAACATTGATTATCTCATTAAAATGGTTGTCAGGGGGTGGGGTATATTAGGCAGCGAGTGAACAGTCAGTTCTTAAGGTTGATGTGTTACACAGCCCTGTTTCTGTGTTGTGTATGCAAACATAGGGACCAAGGGTCCTCTAAATAATACGAAGACCTGAAAAGCGCAGAAGTTCTTAATGGAAACATGTCATTTCCATCACAAATTCAACTTTTTTAGGATAAATTATAAGGAAAGATGTGGGTTTTGGCCTTCAGATTATTAAGGTTGATTGGTTTATTATTACTCAGATACAGTTTGACAAAAGTCCTCACAAGTATAGTTATACTGAACTCTGTGAGTGTGTGTTTGTAGACCCTTAGATGTGTTTGTAGAACCTTAGTTGAGTGTGTGATGAATGTGTGTAAGGCCCTTCCAAGAACAACAGAACGATCTGATCCCGACGTCAGCGAAATTGACTGAACCCCCCCCCCCCACACACACACACACATTCACACATTCAGTATTACCGCATGTCTGAGGACATTCCTCTTGTGTTATAATGTATCTAAGTAATATAAAACCTACATCTAAACCTAAACATAACATGTAAAACTAATATAACCACATATTTCTTTCAGCAGTGCTGAAATTGTGACAAAAATAGCACAACCAGCAAAAAAGACCCAACAAAGAGATAAATACAACGCTACGCACACATGCAGACAAACACACGTCTCAAACTGGGCTGAAAAACAACTGAACGTTTTGTCAATAACTCAGATCCTTCACAACAGCTGTAGTGCTGAACTCACCATGATCAAAACGTTTCGCACACTGAAGGAGTAATTCAACAACAACGACAACACGATATTCCCCTGACCCTAAACGTAACAAATGCGACAAAACAGTCTGTTTTTTTAGTTTTCCTCTTGAGCTAATAGGTGGATGCTTATCCCAAAACACAAGTCATCTCAACTCGTTTGGTTAGTTTCTGATGCTGTCAGTCAAACCATTATCTACAAAAACGAACATCCCTTAGCAATAAACAGAAGTAACAACCTGAGTTTAGTCCAGATGCTGGAGTATAAGCTTGCTCCTCGTTGGTATAGTGTCACACGGGAGGCTGGGGTTCGATTCCCCGAGAGGGAGGGGACTGCTAGTGACCTAGTGGTTAGGGAGTTGCCCCAGAAGGTTGTGGGTTTAAATGTCCAGGACTGCTAGTAGCACCTCTGAGGAGCTCTTGCGTACGGTACTCACACACTTCCCCCCTGATTCACTTCAGGAATGGTTTAAATAAAGTGTTTCATGCTGTGGTGTGTTCACCTATGACAAAATACTGTAACAGCTGGCGATGCAAACAGACACATGGGCAGATGTAGTGCTACAGTAACTTCTACAGCAAAAAGAATCGTATGCAAAAGTGTCAACACAACCAATCAAATGACTTGTTTGGTTGTTCTAAGTGAATATAAGTAAACACATTAACAGAGGAAACAAACAAATAAGGCAAAGGTTTCCCACATATCTGTTTTGAATGAATATTTGTCGAAATCGTTTAAGTAATAAACATAGAACTGGACCATGAGCCTCTAAACATTTCTAAAGCTTCAGACTTAAAGATCTTTTCATGTAGGCTGGATCACGTTTTGAAGTTAATGTGCGCTTGGTTGGGAACTGATGAAAGATCAGGCATTTATTTAGGCTGACATTGTGTGAAAATGGGTCAAGTAACATCATTTTGGCCTTTAATCATTAAAGCTGCACACGGTTAGAAACTTCGTTATTTATGACTGACTTCTTTGCCTTCTTAGCTGCACTACACAACCTCACACAGCACAAATGTACACCCCCGACTTAACTTTACACACTGAAATGCCCCCCCCCCACTACCAATCTCAGAATTCTGTCACTGTGTCACTTTTTGTCTCCCTCCCCCTCCCTCACCTGGTTTTGCCATCCGTTTCCGAATCCTCATTCTGGGAAAGGAGGGCCAGGAATAGTTAAAGGGAGAATCCGAGTCTGAGTCCATTTTTTTGTTTGGCTTCTTTTTTGATTCAGGAAAAAAGTGGCAAAATGGTCAAAGTAATTTCTTTTTCGGGTTTCGAGGGAAGAAAAACGTTCAGAAAAACTGCAACTAAAAAAAAAAGATTCCTGAGCACAAGACTGGATGGAGAGGTGACTGGAAGAGGTACTCACTGATGAGTCTGTGTGTGTGTGTGTGTGTGTGTGTGTGTGTGTGCGTGTGTGTGTGTGAAGGTAGGCTCTTTCGACACACTG
>JBBPDB010000108.1:5202236-5212277 GCA_037974465.1 Brachypetersius altus
GAATATCGGATTTTAAAACCAACAAATATTTGTATCGGTATCAGCCTTCAAAATCCTTTATCGGTCGGGCTCTAATATGCATATAAAGTGTACCTCATAAAGTGGCAATTCAGTATATTGTGTGAATATAGATTGTGCTTGTGTTTGTGATTTCTACCAGCTGCAGCTAAATGGGACAGACAACAAAACAGAGACGACCGAAGAGGCGGAAGATGACAAGCACACATCACTGCCACGCTGAACCCTCGCACATGAAATGAAATGAAACACTGCCACGTTATAAGATAAGGATCCGTCAAACAAAAACACTTTTAAATCTCAGCTTGCAAATGCCACATCATTAGATATGCATGTCTCAGACTGAAAAGTGAGATTTCAAAGGCAAGAACAGTCGTGTTAATGAAGAAGAGGGAGAGACGGGCAGACAGCAGCATCGACACCCGCAGATCATTAGTGGGAGACAGCAGGACAAGTAATAGGGCTCAAACCTACAGGCCCAAGTAAAAATGATTATTTTTCAGCGAAACTGTAGAGGCATTACTATCTCCTCTATGCAAAACAAGCTTACAAATCTGTAGCTGCTTTCTTTGAAATGGAAAAGTGTGTGATTATGGACAAAAGGTTACAAAAAAACAAACCATGCACAACATGGAATGGATACTGGGCTATGGTTTCAAAAACTACTGGATACCTGAGAGCCCATGCACAGGATCTCAGCTATGTTTTAGGATGGCCTCAGACTTCTTATGGGTCTTTATGCTGCTTGGGTCCAGCTTCATGGTTTGGAGTAGTCTGCTCAAGTCTGCTACCAACAGGCCCTAATGCTACTCAAGGCCTTCTCCTGTTTGAAATGGTCTAGCTCTTACATGCACCTCAGTGCATGTTTTACTGCTATTTACTGTTTATCCCAAGTAAAAATGAATGGTTACCATTCAAATAGTCCTATCAGAGACACTATCCATGAAAATGTACTGCTGTAGTACACTGCAATTAGGAAAAATGATTCTTTCTGGCGTCGTTATGTAACATTGCTCATATTTTCCAGCATGACTTTATTTTGAGGCAATTGCATTCAACCTAAAATACAGCTCCTACACAAGAACACCTGATTCTGCTTCATGAGGGACTGATTAGTGATCACTGAATCAAATCTTGTTTAATGAGGAAAAGTATAAAGCACTGCTGTAATCGACTCTCCTCTCACACTGAGACCAGTTGGATGCTGAAACACTACTAGAAGCTCCTCAAAGCTCATTATTGCCACATTGTTTAAGAGAGAACCAGAGATTAGTGTTCTTTGAATTTACCAGGTTCTGTAAACACTACATAATTTCTCTTATTCTGATGTTTTGTCATTTCCTTTAAACTGATGCTTTAAAGAAGAATATTTTTATTTGGAAATGAGGAGAAATATTGTCAGCAGTCCTTAAAAACGAAGGCAAAGCTGTTCAGATCAATATTTGCACCTATAAAAAATAAAACCCGAGAAATGTTCTTTTTTTTTTTTTTTACGGAACAAATCAGTCAACCAGCATTGATTCAGTTCATTTATGTTGATACACTTCAATTCATGCAGTATATAAAAAAGGCTGAGGTTAGTCTGGGCTTTATATCAAATCGCTCATCTTTCGAACGTCTGCAGCCAAAGCTTCAAGGTCAACAAGAAGTGAAATGAATGAAATGAATGAAGTAAAGTCCGCATAAAATAAGCACCTGTTTAATAAAGTGTGACAAAGAATTGGTCTAAAGTCACGGTTAAACGGTAAACAGGATCTTTACGGCCGCGTTCAATGTGAGGTTAATGTTTTCCGCCCCCCTGAGGCGAGGCATGATGGGGAAACGGATGGGAAATGTGATCATGTCCAGCTGGTAGTGCAGCGGGCGATCAATCAGGAGCATTGATTATAGTTTTCTGTCCCGTAATGAGACGTGTTGGAGTCGGACCGCTGGCCGTGATGTTTTCATTCAGTTTTTGTTCTGCCCTTCAGTTGCATTGTTGTTGGCAGGACTTTCAAAGGTCTATTACTGTCCAGTGATAAAAGGATACACGTCCGCTTCACTAGTAAACTGCATCCAGAGCCAAAACGCCATTAAGGGAAAAAAAAAAATCCAAAGCACTTTCCCATTTTTATGGTTAAACGATTTCCATTCATTTTAGCCTCAGACAAATTCAATTACACTGTTGAAATGAACACCCACCGCCGTTGCATTTTTAGGATCACTCAACAGTCTGGGCAACTCTGTTCGACACTCCAGTGAAAGAAATGGAACTATGATTCCGAGTGTAAAAAAAGGGAGTCGCAATTCCAAGTTTATTTGAGTCTTTTTTATCATTTAGAACCCGTTCCTGTTTCTCAGTTCAAGGAAAAGATCTTTAATGCCTCGCTTGACAAAAAAAGGAGAGAGATAAGAGAACAAAGCGTCCATTCATCTTCGTCCTTGCCGCATTAAAACAATGCTTCCCACTGGCAGCTTGCAAACAACACCCCCCCGCTTATAAATCCCGGCGGCTTTTTCGGAATTTATAACTGAAATAAACTTGAACTGTGGCCATGAAAATGCGTACGCCTCGCGCCGGTAACATGGCTAACTATTCGCGCCATCGCCGGGCGATAAATCACGTGCAGCCTGGCTTGTCTAAGCTGAAACGTTTTCAGACCCATTTACCACTGATAATGCCCTGCTGCCGGCCAGGTCTCAGGGGGGCGCAGGCAGGAAAGCTCATGAATCACCGGCTGCTTTCAACCCGACTGGGACCAAAACACCGGCTCATTCACCTGCAGGACTGTCGGGAGCGGGGGGGAGGAGTCAGAGCAGCTGGGATTAGGTTGTACATACACACACACACACACACACACACAGGCCAACAGTCAACGCATACAGACTCACTGGAATACAAAATGAAAATCCAGCAGAAGGAATGTACCATTTTTTGTAGCCAAAACGACCACATTCATAGATTTTCATTTTATTTTATTTATTTTACCTTGAAGTTGGGACTAAAAGAGCCATGAACCACAATAGTGCACCTCCAACACTTTCTGTTTGCTAACGTCATTGTCTTAAACAAATAAATTGCTTTAATTGAAATGTGGCTCGCTGTTTAGTGCATGCAATACTGTCATTCGTCTGTACGTGTGATCGAAATTTAGAGCTGCTGCATGTAGTCGATGACAACGACACAAAAAAATGGGTTTCAACTTTTTTAATGTAACGTGGTAGTTACTTTCCCTGTTTCCTTTTATAGCAGTGACATATAGTAGATAGTGGCAGCTCTACAGCAAATACAAACAAAAATCAAATTTTCTTTAATATTGTCATGGCTGAGGGCCATTAATGGCCACCATGTTTTGTTATGTTTCTTACTTTGCTTTGTTTACGTCGTGTCACGTGTTTTTGGTTCCCCACCTGTTTCCTGTCTGCGTCTCCCAGGTGTTCCATGTTATCCCCGGTCCTGTCTATGTATAAAAGGTCTGTGTGTGTGTCTGCCCTCTGTCGGTCATTGTCCTTATTCTCCCTTGCATGTCCTTGAATGTTCTTTGTTTGAAACCCTTAGAAGCTCTTGTATGGCCACAGTGCCTTTTTGCTTTGACTTTTGTGAATAAAGACCAAACAGCATGACTTCAAGTCCTCCAGCCTGTTTCCTCCCAAGAGGCAGTTCAGGGTCCTGGGGATTCCTCCCCATGGACCCTGACAATACTTTAAACATATTAACAAACTATCTGGTGAAAAGAAGTTAATTGTTAACAGCACTAAAATTAAGATTATGTTTGACAACTCAAATATATAGTCTGACTGTCAAGTGTCAAGCGCATGCCAAACCATATAATCCAGAAACATTGGTTTGAGGTCTGTGGTTTCATCCAAATAGTTGTGTCCACTTCCCTTGATTTTGATCTGGTGGTCCAGTGGATCTTCATTCTAGTTCGCTCTGGACTACAGATGAATCAAAATCAAGGCCATCAGTTAGGAAAGCAAGGTTTATTCAACTATTGGGATGCTGTCCATCTCACAAAATCATTTAACCAACAGAGATGATGCTGTACACTCTGAAACCTGAAAACCACCGAATATCACCCTCAAAGGAGTTTTCCAAGAGGTGCTTTCTTAGTAACCTAAAATGGCATTTGCATGTAGAAGAAAGTGTGTAGACCAGACCTGACACTCCAAACAAATCTGTCAAGCCTCCTGCCTGTCGTCGCTCTCGGTCATCTGCATGAGCGTTAATATCTGCTGCAGCTCAAGCCGTGAAACCTGCGAGATGGAATTTGACATTTATCAACACCCCAGCATCACGTCACTAAACATCTGCAGCTCTGAAGTGAGATCTGGAGGATTAGAGCCGAATCCTGATAAGGAATGAAGGAGCCTTGGCCAGGGGCCTTAATCAAGAAGACCACAAGGAGCTGAAAGACACCTGAGGCTTCGGTAACGACCTCATGAATTAAAACCCGTTAGAAGAATTTATTATAGTGCTGTGAAGAAGAAAAAAAAAATGTCAGAAACAATTTAGCATCAAACAAGCTTTGTTAAACACTGCCTTGAGCTGTCTGGTTTAGTAAGTTCAGCATTCAGGGATGGGTCTGGGCACTATTAAAAACATGATTTCTTAGTTTATTGTCTGTTTTAAACATGTGTATTCACATCATACAGTGGAAACTGCCTGTGTAGAGTTACCTCCACTCTTGCAACTAAGGTTTGAATCTTGAACAGTGAATTGTAGTGCATATGATGAATTAATGAGTGGACACTATTATAGTTATTTGGGCATTGATTTCTCTTGAACATAGAAGAGACCACAGTCAATCATTTATTTCCACAACTCTTCACAAGATGCATACTGGGTATTGTAGTAAGGATACTGCAGGACAAAAGGACAAAAATGGATACAATGAAGAGGCTAAGCAGTACAATGCTGCACTATGGAATACATTAACCCATTTGGCTGCTTACAGTATAAACACGTTACATCTGCAGGTAATTTCAGTGTTAGGAGTCTTGCCCAGAGACTCTTACTACTGTAGAATAACGTATTTAGACAGGGAGCCAAACCTCAGTCTACTGCATGGAGGTGTTTTCTTATCAAGTAACATATTAAATGCTTGGTTTTAGGCTGCTATGCACCTTTAATGTAACAATATGTGTACAGTATGAGTTTCAAACATTTACATTTTCTATGTTGTGATTAAGTATGAAATTATCCTGGAAGATGATTGATTAGATATTTACATTATGAATGAATCACAACTAATAAAACAAAGCCATTGGATTTAAATGACATTCTCATTTCTAAATGACATCTTTATTTTTGGTCAGGATTGTATCTCATGCCTCGCCATTGCAGAGGAATTAAAATCACATTTAGGCCTGTGCTGGAGAATACAGCACTATTTTTGACTGGATCAAACCTGTGATTTGTTCATAACTGCCCTTTTGTTCAAACAGTCCCATCAGTCCCAGTGTCAGCAGCAGTTGGCCAGGACCACATGTGTACCGCATGTTCAATTAATCATTAGTTTCCACTGCTGGTTTTGTGTTAGCACAATGTATTTAGCAAATCTAACAGTTAGGCCAGTGGTTTCACAGCTGTGGTCTGTTGGCAATGTACCATCATTTGAGGTCATTTTTATTTCAGTCCTTAATCGGAGGTTTATCCAGCAGATTATTTTGCTTTTAGTTATTATTACCTTTTTATTAGCTTAGTTCACTCTGGTCTCTTCTACATTCGGGAGAAACTAATGCCTGAATAACTCAAGGAGTGTCTATTCATATATTCATTATTTTTGCACTACCATCCAAGGTTCAAGATTCAAGATCTTCAAAAAAGACTTTAAACATGTTAAATATGTATACTTGTATATTAAACTCTTATTGTTAACTTAAGTAACGGTACACCATGCAAGTGTTACCCCATGACATGTCAGTATTGGTTATTTCAACCATCAGCCTTGCAGTAGCACCGCAGAGAATTTCGCTTGAATATTTACAGACTTTAGTCCCTCCACCGTGGCCCAGGTGAGCCCCCACGGCTCTGGGTCAGCCTCCAGTGCAGGTGGCAGGTGTGAAGGGCCTGTTCCTCTCTCTGTGGGCAGCTGTTGGCTCCACTGCCACTGTTATTGCCGAGAGCAAAGACCCTCAGAACTCTCCTTCTCCAGAAACAGCTGGAACCCCCTCCCCAACCCCACCTCCCAACTGCCTCACGACCAGGCAGCCTATGCATCTGTGCCATTTTCTGACACACACAACCAGTGCTTTAAATCAAAACCAAGCCCAATAATCACAAGTACAGGCCCTCTGCTGAGCCAGCACCCCTTTCCAGCTGAGATATACCACACCGTTATCACTGCTGATGTGCATCATATAGCCGAAGTGCACTTTACATCTTTCATAATTCACACATCTGACCATTTGCACAATAATAAAAGAAATGCCCTTCAGCCAGACAGCAGCCGTCTCTAAACATTCCTTAGAAACTTTCATTCCAATACATCCTAATTGTCTAGATTGTGTTTTTCATAAAAAAGATCTTTATTAAACTAGATAGAGCTGACCAAGTTCATTTGCCAATGTGATCACATTTTCAAAAAGATGCCACAGAAGACTCAGTTTTAGTTATCAGAAGAACCTTTGAAAGAATAGTTCTTTGGAGAGCCATTTGTTCTTTGGAGAGCCATTGAAAAACCATGAACAGTACAAAACACAATGTACTTAAAATCTGCTTAACCCTTAACCTTAATTTACCCCTCAAAATACACCAGACCCCTTAATTTGAATTAAGTGGCACGAATGTGAAACCCGTTAATCCTAAATTCAATGTGTTAATTTTTAGGGGCACATTTGAAAAAGTAAGGGAAAAATTACTCCTTAACCAGCTTTTATCTGTGCACTTTAACCCTTAATAGGAGAACTTAAAGTCCAATTAAGTTAATTTGGCTTTGTAGTGATAGAACCTTTGTAATACGTTGCATACGCAAATCATGAAACACAATAGCTGGCCATAAACTGTGGGAGAGAATCAGAAACACAGAGATACACTAGAAAATCCAAACATCCTACAATATCTGTGCATCACCGTACAGTTTAGCTCCTGTAGACTTCCAGTATATTCAGATGACTCAGTGAAACCTCAGGCTTCTTCTTGGTCACTTCTTCTAAATCTTCTAAATAAGTAACATTCAGCTTTAATGTTAGTGTTTAAACTTGATGAGCTTATCATTCAGTCCAATTGCCCGCCCAGGAGCCCAAAATAATCCAGTATTTACAGTAGAATTGACTGAAATCATTAGAATCACAGCATTTCCTGTGGATTCTGCCCATATAGATTGTAAAGACTGCCTGTAAGAACACAACATGCGTCATACTAGCATCAACATCAGCAGGATCATGGGCACAAATCTTAGAAGGCCTACATCATGCCTTTTAGGTTTTTTCTGTGAATGCAACTGCCAAAAGAAGAGAGTGTGCTCTCAGCTCCGGGGGCAGATCAAAGCTAATGCCACTCGGTGCTATGGTTCCACTCGCTATTCTTTCATCTCTGAAGCCCTCAGACTGGCGGCCACAGACAGGACCTTTCTTCACAAGGAGCCATCTTGTCATTTTCCATGCTCATCTCACTCAAGGTCAGAAGAATGGATTATTTATTGATCCAGAAAGATGCTGCAGTAGGCTGTATGCCTGATGGCTCCTGTGTTTCAATCACAAATAAAATGCACACACACACACACACACAAACCAGCTACAATGCTATATGCGTCACACAGCATCCAAAACACGGGTAATAAATGACCTCTCAGGAGGGGTGTGATCCATATGACCTCTATGGCCATGTTCAATGGATTGCCTTTTCAGGTGTGAGTTGGGGAGGATAAAGAGGGGCCATAAAGAAAAGCAGTATTAGGTAACAGAAAACATGTCATCTGATAGCAAAACCACAGCACAGGTAATCAGGGTACTAAAACACTACTGTTACTCTCACTAATGTTTTCAATTACTGCTACTGTTGCTATTATTACTATTTCTGGAGAGTATTTTTATTTTTACTTTATGTATTATATATTCTGCATTGTTGCTTTCTTTGTGTGCCTGTGCAGTCATAGCGTAAGCAATGTCCTCCGTGATCAATCAAGTTTTTTGATTCTAATTCTGGCTATAATTACTCATATTGCAACAATTACTGATCCCATTTGTCACGGTTCGGCCAGCGATCATTAGGGGTCGCTGTCTTGGTTTTGCTTTGTCTGTGTTTTTGGGACTTTTATTTTGACGCTTCATGTCTGGTTCACTCATGTGTCACGTGTTTTGGTTTTTCACCTGTATTGTGTTTGTTTATTGATTATGTCAAGTATTTAAGTTCTGTCTGGGTGTCGCAAAGACGTCTGTCCATCGCCTCACTATCCTTGTGTTCATGTTCATGTTTGTAGCGGCCCTTGAGCCAGGTTTTGCTTGTTCCCGTTTCTAGTTTCCTGTTTCATGTTAATAAAGAAACCGGAGTTCATGGATGCCTGCATGCCTTGTTCCTGCTGCCCCTGATGTAAATCACGGACGCGGGTTCCCCCCGTCGTCCGCGACAGCTGTAAACAAACACAAAACAGGTGAAAAACCAAAACACGTGACACATGAGTGAACCAGACATGAAGCATCAAAATAAAAGTCCCAAAACCACAGACAAAGCAAAACCAAAACAGCGACCCCTAACGATCGCTGGCCGAACCGTGACACCATTCTTGGTGAAGAAATTCCAATGCTTCATGTTCTAAAGAATTTAATGAGATTTTACTACATGCAATTTTGGACAGTTTTATGAAATTTTCACACAATGGAAAGATTTCACGCAAAACAAAAAATGACAAATATAGAGATTTTGTTTGGACGTGAACAATATGCTACATGTTCTATCATGTACACAACAAGGCAATACTGCTGCAACCAAACCATTTTGAAAAATCAGAATTTTCTCTCTATAAAAAATTATATCAAAAGAGTGACGACTATGAATGGATTTGCTTGATTACATCAGTGATGCGATTCAAAAACTTGCATCTGCTCTTTACTGGCTAGACATTAAAGCACAGTATAGTATAGTGTAGTATAGTCTAATATAGTTCAGTATTGTACACTAATGTTCTTCGCTCTGGATAAGAGCGTCTGCTAAATGTCATAAATGTAAACGTATTGTTGACCGCTAAAAACTTATTTTTAATGAAAGCTCATTTCTGAATCAGACCCAAAAACATTTTGCACCTTTTTTTATACCTTTATACAGTTTATGCATAACAAGTTTAAAGCAAAAAAATCTGTATTATCTTTGTCTACTTTAACATCATAATTTAGTTGACATTAGTTATCTTATCAGATAAGATGCCTTGAAAAATATGCAGCCCCCTTATAAGTCCTAATTTGTCTGGATTGCACATGATACATATATTTTGTGCTGTTGTACTTTATTATAAATATCTGGCCTTCAAAACGAATAAGTGATGCTGTTAAGAAGAATTCTGCGACCAGAATTACTAACTGAAGAGTGCTGTTTGCATAAGTATTTGCCCCCTGTGCAGTAAAACCTGGAAAATAATGCCTTAATGAGGACACAGCTGTCTTACAATTGGCTTCTACCTGCAAACTGTTAAAACAATCGGCTTTTCCGGATAAAAGACCCCCTTTACTGGAGAACCTGTGAATCTGAAGGAAAACCGTGAAAATTAAGACCAAAGAGCAAAACAACGGAGTGAAGGTACAACAGTCGGTGGTTTCCAGAACTCTATGTACTAGTTTATACATAAGGATGAAGCTATTACTGGAAAATAATGATTAATAAAAGACTAAATAACACTAAAGCACATTCAGAGTTTACCAGACAGTGTCATGGTGACCAGTGCTAAACTGAGTTTTCGCCAAATTTCAAAATGCTATATGTGATGACTAATACAGTCCATTCCTCAGTGAGGTTTATGTAATATGTGGCAGGCAGGGGCAGTTGGGTGGCCTAGTGGTTAAGGCATCCGCCCTGCGACCAGAAAGTCCAGGTTCGATCCCCAAGACCGC